>JAOTRN010000036.1:6229194-6246953 GCA_028566695.1 Bagroides melapterus
CAATGATTATAAGTTACATCAATTAAAATACACGCCATACATTTTATTTTGTTCACAGTTAATGTTGAGGAACATCCATGAAACATTTACGGCATTTGGCAGACTCCCTTATCCAGAGCGACTTACATTTTTTACCTCGTTAAAACACTTACATTAGTGGCAGCTATATACAGCCATTCCTCGACAGGTTTGTCTCTTCTTTTTTTCTTGTTTTTTTCCCATTATTTGCTCACCTTCTAATTCTCTCCCACCATCCAGCTCTCCCCTGTCATCTGACCACTCCAAACTGGGGAGCATGATGCTTCGTAGGATCTTTCTCTGACAACATGGGAGACAATCCAACTGCATGTTTGTTGAACTGCTGCTCAGGCTGCATCACAGGGCAGTGTAACATACTTGGAGGCAAGTGCTATCCACCCTGGTCTACATACATTAGCTCAGAGATCAGCTAGCATTCTGTGCTTGACAGTGGAGAGAGTATTCCATCCCTCTCACACAGAAAACATGGCTGACATGGCAGGGGTGACATTGTATGGATTCAAGGTCTCACTCTCTCAATGATAGGGTGAATGATTTTATATAAGAAATCAAAATATACTGTATAAAGAGTAATATTCTCAGAAATGTACAAAACCTTCCATCCAAAAGATTTACTGATTTAGATGTTAAAACATTTTAATAACTAATTGCTATTGTTGCGGGCACTGAAGACTCCTTCCATACATGTTAATTAAACTTCCATAAATAAAATATTTCAGTTTATATGCAGCTTTCACTGGATGTGTAATCCTATCCCACTCTACTTGTGAGCTGGCTGGGACAACATTTTTCAATTTTCTTCTATTTCTTCTAATAAATGCATAGCCTTAAACTAAAGCTATCATCACTTCTGTGCATTCAAATCATTGTGACAGTGGGGATCAAGACCAGTCCTGCTTTTATACTGTAATTTAAATAAAAATAAATAAATAGCATTTCATAACATGCAATTTCATAACAGTCGTGCATTATTAAAGTCGACACACGTTTAGAAAGCTTTCATAGAAAGATCATAATCCTTTAAAGTCCCCAGCAAATCTTGAAGCACATTTTAGGTTACAACAAACTAGAAAGCAGAACAAAGACTGGTGTATTGATGTTTCCATGGAACAATCATAAACAATGTCAGGAATACACAGTGAAGGCCCTGGTCCTGATACACTCTCAGAAACACTCTTAACCAACAACTATTTGAACTGTCTCCAGCTTTTATCATGCTGGACAGAAATACAGTCATATTTACGTATTAAACCAAGGTAGGGCAACTCCAGTCCCAAGGTTATGTGTTCAGCCCCTTTCATTCCTCTGGATGCTTTCTAAACATGCTGTGTTTAGACTGAGAGGGGGAAAGAGAATATCTAAGAAATTGAGGAAGGAAATGAGTTGAAAACAAAGGAAAGGGCAAGAAAGGCAGTGTGGCAGAGGGCTGAGCGGCTACTGATTGTGGCGGAGGCTCCAAAGCGCTCGGCGCCGAC
This sequence comes from Bagroides melapterus, assembly GCA_028566695.1. Taxonomy (NCBI): domain Eukaryota; kingdom Metazoa; phylum Chordata; class Actinopteri; order Siluriformes; family Bagridae; genus Bagroides; species Bagroides melapterus. Next base: position 6,230,709 of record JAOTRN010000036.1, read on the forward strand.
TGAACAGGCCACAAAGTTCCAGACAGAGAGATTAGCTTCTGCACTCAAATGGGTGCAAATACTCACTGTCTGCAGTGCTCTGGTGTGCTTATGATGCACTTATGAAGGGTGATGGTATTCTGTGTATATCAGCTGAGAAGTTGGTGAATTCCCGTTAAAAGGGCTTACTTGGAATATATCAATATCTGCAAGGTAGTAAAAAAAATGGTAGGTATATACCAGAGTTTTAGGCTCTTGGTGTAGTTTGTGACCTACTGAACCAGTATTGATCTATTCATTGATAGAGACTTTAAAGCATTTTTGTACGTCAATCTAGATAAGTCTTCCATATACCGTAAATGTAAATTAAAAAAAAGTAATTCCAGATTTTTTTGGTTAGAGAAGATTATCTGCCGGGTAAAAAAGAGGACAACAATGACTGCTTGGCCTACAGATAATTAGGAAAAAACTGCATTAAAGACATTGTCATGGTCTCAGGATGTATCTCAAATCTGTCTTCAGAGCAGTACTTTTTTTTCAGAAAAGAGAGAGATGAAGAATTGATTGTGTACATCACTAACCTTACAAAAGCAAAGGCAGACATGTCCTGTCAACAGCCATGGCCTTTGCGTGCATTTGACCGCCAGTGTTTACGTCAGCAGGTACAGAGACCGTATCTAATCTCCAAGAGTGAGACGGAGAAGGGGGGCTCAAGTGCCACTACGGGCTGGGGTGCCTGAGGGGTCGACTTCTTTGAGAGAGAGAGAGAGAGAGAGAGAGCGAGAGAGAAGGAGAGACAGAATGAAAGCAAAGGGAGGGAGGTGAAAGGGAGAGGCGGGGGAGAGAGTAAATCAGCAGAGGAGATTTGAGACAGGAAGAGCATGGCGTCAGTACAGGCTGGAGATAAGGACTTGAGCTCCATACACAAACATGCTTTTTTCCCTGGGCCTGGCAAATACTCTCTCTCTCTCTCATGCACATTTCTTTCTCTCTTTGTCTCTGTTCTCTGAGTATTCCAGTAAAGGAACTGAGCAGGTGCCACTTTGCTGTTGCTCTTCATTCACAGGACTCACAGGACTTTCCTTTGAGAGAATTATATAGCTAGACCTAATAAGCACATATTCTTTTAAAGTCTTTTAAAGTCTAGTATTTTAAGTATGCACATTTTAGGAACTCATATATGCTATGAGTATATTTGATTGGGTTTCAGGCACACCCACTGCTAATATGCATAATGCATATGATTAAGCAGATATGATCAATCAAGCAATCTCAACAGACAAACATCAGCAGTAAATTGATCGTAAAGAAAGTGCTCAGTGACTTTAAATGTCATAGGATGCCACCTTTGCCACAAGCAAATCTGTGATTTTTTTTGCCCTGTTAGATCTACACTGGTCAACTGGCTATTATTGAGGCAGTCTAGAAGCAGCAACAGTATAGCTATGAAGTAGAACTTTATATAATTAGCCATGGTTTTGGAATGGGATGCTCAACAAACTCATACAGGTGTGCTGGTTAGGTGTCCACATACATTTGGTCATATTGTGTACATATACTCCTATGTATTTTTAGAGTAGTTTTAGAAATTTAGAAATTAGTCTAAATTTCTAAAACTACTCTAAAAATACATAGGAGTAGAAATTTAGACTAATTTTTAGAAATAAGTAATGCATATCCAGCTATGACCTTTATAATTATGTTTGGCAACAAAGCAAAAGTAGTAAAATATACAGGGAAGTATGTGCAAGGCACAAATGGACTCTCATCTCCTCTAGTAAATCTGTCCTAATAAACTCCACAGTAACTCGATCCTGCTCATCTGAATCTTCTTACCTCTATCCTACCTATTAAATCCTGGCAATATTCTGAAACCTTTCCCAATAGTTCCTAAAATATCCTTAATGAGAACCAGATTATGAAAAACATGACTTCATGTTATATATTGTGACTCAAGTCATGTGGTGAAAATTTCGAACCAATTTACTCAAGTGAAGGTCAGAGCAGATTGCTTACACTGATGAACCTGACCTTCAACATTCATAATCAGTATTTTTGAAGGTCCAAAAAAGAGGTAAGGTGTAAAAAGTTGTTAAATTATTAAATTGACATAATACTCAAATATAACATCTATATGTGGAGTAACAAAGTATAATTACGCCACTATTGTCCATGCACATTAATGACTGTTTAATAACTGAAAGCAGAATGACTGAATGAAGCTAGATGTTAGAGTGTTAGATCTTTTTTTGTGAAGGAAAAGATCACAGAATCGCTTCAGATGGCTATGGATATAATAACATAAATAAACGCCTTAAAATATCACAGCTGCCAGGGTTTCAGACTTCTACAAGCATTCCCCAATGTCATAACAACATACCTTTCCTATTGCCTGTAGGAAATGAATAATTATTAAAGGTTACAGAATATGCTAGGAATATGCTAGAATAAATTTAGGATGTGAATAATGAGATGACAGATTATGGTGGTAATAACTTGCTATAAATTGCTGTCTTTTTAATATTAGTATGGCATATTTGGGGTTAAGGTTAGTGTTATTTTAAATAATACAACAACATGTTTGTGCTGTGTTATGAACCAAAACAGCAACAATGGACTAGCTGAAGTCAACTGTTTCTTCCTCAAACCAGCAAGGCACATAAAGCGCTACCACGAGGAAACACGGCCTCAAGCAAGCAATGTTTTGAGTCTTGGTCCCGCCAGGGGTCAGAGGAACTTTTCCTTAAAGATAAGACAGAGAGTAGGTGGAAAGGAGACATGAAGGAAAACACAGCGTCTCTTGGGAAGTATGTTTTGCTTTGAGAAGGTTGTAATTGTGATGTGAAATTGTTTAAAAGGAATTGATGTTTTTAAGTGTGTGTGTGTTTGTGCACAGCTTGTGATAAGGCTGGCACTGGTACATGAAAACACAGCATGCTTAATATTGTCATAGGAGGATAATTACACCTACTCTCCTCCTACTCAACCCGGTCTCTTGTTCACGCTCCCTCTCTATTATACACTTTCTTTTACTTACTTACACACAAAAAATCCAAGTGTTCAGTTCCACCACTTCCTTCCTCTCTTGCTTGAATGATCAAAAAACAATCACTAAGCTGTTTTTATGACTCCATACAATAATTTAGAATTGTTAGGACAACCTTTTGAAATGAAAAAAAAAAAAGACATATCCTATACTTATTTTAGCCATAGATAATACTTAAGTAATTATAATTTTTTTGCTATACTTAATTCTTATTTTTCATATATTCCAACTTTAATGTCTATGTATATTCCCTGCATTACTGTATAATCATACTGTATAATTGAATGCTTGTACTTTTGCTTAATGACATTCATAACTTACATTTTACCACCTACATTTTAGATGTGAACTTCAGTGAATTTTCTTTACGTATCTCCTCTCCTTCAGCCACTGACAGTAAGTTACACATCAATCAGTGGGCTCAGTTTAGCCTACTATCAAATTTATCAATGTAGAAAAGAATCTAAAGAATTGTACCGTTTCCATGTAAATTAGAGTAACACTCATTCCAGGTGCTAACATTAAATTGTCTGGATTCTAGTTGAAAATAATAAAATAAACAAAGAAAAAAATACCATTTTATGTATTTATTTTAGTACTTTAGTATATTACTTCTGATTAATTTTATGCACACTTACAGAGAATGAATGTATCGCAGTATAGAATGCTTTAAAATGAAAATCATCTTCAATAAGTAATTAAAGTTACATTAACTTAACATCATCATCAGTGAAAATCATTTCCCTTTTAACGTTTAACCAGATTTTAAAGCAGCAAGTTATTTTTTACTTTCCTGTCAGTACTTGTGGGGCTGGAGACATCCGCTTTTAATTGAGTACTTTTTTTTTCACCCTTAATGATAGCTTATATTAATTAGAGAGTAGATTTCATCAGGAGCATTTTATTTCACTACTGATTAATAGGCATTTATAGGGTAAATTACACAAAGTTTCTGGTACTTTGCATGTACCTTCACCCTGATCTCATTAGGTTTGAGCAAGGCCATTGTGGTATGACTACAAACCCAACCCCAATCACAGATTACAGATTAGTCATGAAAGCACACGTTGACAAAAGTTTGACCGTATTACATGTACAGACAAAACGTTTGTGTGGCAATACTTGCAACCAAAATATAGCAATTTATTATTATTATTTTAAAGTATTTAACATTTAAGTAGAAATGTTGTGATGTAAGACTAAATTTATAAGCTGGTGCATTAATGTCAGAGCTACCACACTATCGAATGTTATGAAACAACTTTGTAGTGATAAAAAATACAAAACTGACACTATAATAAAGTACAGTTATTGAATTGTGTATGTTTTTTTGGTCTACTATACAATAATAAGTCAGAATTCACCTGAAAGTAAATGCTTACTGATAAATTCATATCTAAACATGGATCATAAGATCAAGTACTGCTGTATATCTTACAAACTTACATAAAAAAGTCTCCAAAACTCCTGCCACCCATCAAGAACAAATATACTAATACATAACAAACATCACATAATGAATAAAAGTTCTATCCAACTGATCTGAGAATCGATTTGCCTCTTAACTAACAGCAATTATTCTTAAAGAACAATTGTAATTAAAATCTGTAAAACAAGTAGCAAATATGACCAAATAAGTAAAATATGTAAACGTCCATCACCATGGTGAAAACTTTAAAAGAGAACATCACAGAAAGTTAGAATGCATGAATATATTAATGGATATCAATATGAAAAATACCTAAGAAGCAAAAATAATACTATATGCAATCAGGACCATAATAAAATATTTAGAAGTCTGTAATTAGCTCAGTGTAATTGGAAGATTGAGCGCCTCAAGCTCAGTTTAAGGAATACAAAGATTCTTAATATGCTCATGTTATGGTCAGATGATATGGACCAAACTACCAGCACCTCCTCAATAACAAACAAACATACGGAATCTTTACATGAACGAAGCTTTTCCTGAGAACATCTCACAACTTGGTGCTTCCAAACATTCCCACTCCTTAGTGAAACTATGACTGGAATCAGAAGCTGTGGCCAAATGAAAACAGAAAACTGAAATATTTCACCATCAGCATTTTTTGAAAAGAATGGGCAGTGCATAAATGAACCGCTGTACAATATTCAGTCGCAGAGGCTTTAAGGTTTGTTCTGCAGCTAGTGGTCCAGAGGATCTTGTGAAGATTGATAGCGTCAGATATTCTTCCAAGAGGTTACGACTTGGCAATAGAGGGATCTCTTAAGATCTATATCCAAATCGACACAGAAATGGTTGTGTTCCATAAAATCGGTTTTACGATGTCAATCTCTGTCTGCAGACTTAAAAAATATTGAAAGCCTGTGGTCTGAATCGAGAAGACCATAACCCAAGAATGTAAAGGAGCTAAAACTGTTCTGCATGGCGAAGACTCCATTAAAGCATACACAGTGCCCCAAAGGTCTCAATAAATTGGGGAAATTAACACTTCTTTTGCTTTTGGAAAAATATAACTCTACACGAGTGCCTGTAAGCACATGTCTCTCACAACTTAGGCTCCCAGTTTGGCAACAGTGTGGTGTGTGATGTGCTTGCCATGTTTCCTGTTGAAGCCCATCACAACCTTGTGACAGCTTCCAGATCCATCCATGAGAATGATTTCTTTTTTGTTCTTAAAGTCTATCTGGAAAAAAAAAAATCCCTGGATGCAGTTATATATTTCAATAGGTATTGATTACGAACAGTATTTATTGTTTGAATTTTTCTACAGCTTCTGAATCATTTTAATGTAAGTTGAACACTATTGGGAATAAGCTGAGACAGTCTCTATCATTACATTACCTTCCTACTTTGACTGAATTGACCTTTAGGTCTGAATTATCTGGAAAATAAAGCAAAATACAAGCATACAAACCTGTTAAATTTTACGCTAATTATCATGTAGTCAAATGAATACTGAAGCCGATGTTATCTGTAACTACTGCACATTTGCCTATTACACAGTAGATAGTTATTGTGGAATAAAGTGCTACTGGATTATCAGCCTGCACAGAAGAAAAACGCTTTCATATAGAAAAAAAAAACATTAAACAAGAATAACCGAAGAATAACTGTCCAATCTGCAGACAATTTACACAGCAAAGAGAGTTTAAAGTAACCTGATTCTACATAAATCAAACCAGTGGAGGCCCAGTATTATATATACTTTACTCTTACATGAAGAATTGTGAGTGAAATAGAAGAGAGAGGGAAGCAAATGAGAGTGTTTATAGGATTTGGGGGAAAATGGAAAATGAAGAAGGAGAACTAAGTGACCACGCTTTTTTGTCGCTACATACCTTGTTCTGTGTGTATATATATATAAGTGTGTGCGTGTGTGTGTGTGTGCGATCTCTGGCCAGGCCCCTGCTTTCTTCTCGTCTCTGATTGTTGCTCTGTGGTAGTGTGTGGAATGCGTTACATTCTGTCTATCCAGGGGAAGTGAGTCTCTTACCACACCATATACAAGGCACACACATACACACACACACACATACACAGCACACACAAAGACTGAGGAGCATGGAGATATTCCACTAGGTTAAATCTAGCTGCTAGGTGCTAGCTGTGCAAAAGATATGTTTAGATTTCTCTCCATGCTATCATTTGTCAGTCATGCAATCGAGTTATGCTAAAATGTAAAAAAAAATGCGTGCATGAAACTGAACATATAAGATTTAAACAAGCGTCAAATATATGAAGATCTATCTAAGATGGATGTTTGATCAAAACATGTCATCATGATCGAGCTAGCTGTTTTGAGTTGAACAATTTAACTTCCATATAAACTTACTTTTGGTAAGTGTGTCACAAGGAATTGTTCTGCAAGAGAATCTAGCACACCTGACTCCTGTAATTAGCGTATTAACTTACTCCTGCTATAGCTTTTGAACTCTACGCCTATCCGAAATCAACCAATTTTTAAAACAGAGGTGATTATAGAATATACATGTGGATGAGTTATTAGTTAAACTCTAATCATTAGCATATTTTCTATGCAGTTATTTTCCAGAAGTATAAAGTTTCAGGTTGTGGCTTCACAGGCAGTTACATGTCACTGCAGCAGTCAGACAAAAGGGCACCTATGCTAACAATAGAGTTTGAAACTGTGCTAATCATCCCCTGCAGGCATGCAGGAAGACTTAGAGAACAGGTATAGTGGGGGAAAAGTCAATCTTCATTCTTCAAATTAAACACTACAGTGGTTTAAATCAATTTATATGATTTTTATTGTTCTTTTTGGAATATTAGGAAATACAGTGAACACATGCACATCTCACAGGACATGTCTCAGAATTCTTGACAAAATTTGTTTTTCTCATGGGAAACCCTTAAAGGTTCTATGTAAAGCCAGATAACAGACAGCTTCCATGTGAGAAATATCTGGGAAGCTATATTGGTTATTAACCAAGCAAACCTTGAAGAACTCCTTTTTCCTGCACAGCAAAAAACAAACAAAAAAAAAAAACAACATTATCAGAATCTTACTTTACTCAGAATGTCCAGAAAACTGGACAGAAAAAGTCCTAGGAATCAAGAGGTTATGTTCTCAAAATGTTCTGCTAACCTAAAATTATTCCACCCAGCACTCCTCCTAAGTGTGTTTATATAAAGGGGAAAAACTTCTAGGAAGACTTTAAAGAGGAGGGCCAAGGTTATTATATGGTGTATAGAGTTTACAGAGTTTGTGTGTGTGTGAGAGAGAGAGAGAGCGAGTGGGAGGATGTGCTCAGCATGGGTTGAGCACTCTTGGAGAACGTGCTTTATATCACAAGTAATTGCATGTGATTCTCCTTCTGACTTCAAAGCGTGCAGCATTACAGTTCAGGGGTCGGAGGCCAGACCACTACCAAAGAGTCCCCCAATTTCCTGTCCCTCTCTGGCTTCAAGCAAGACAAGAGGCCCAGTGGTCTAGGAGCAGAGATGAGACATATCTGCACCTTGACCCTATTGGAGGAAAAATCCAAAATTTAAAAAGCTAAATGTCATCTATTGCCTCAGCATCCCAAAAAACCTTTTGTTATTTTAAGATCTTAGAATGCAGGAGCTAGTAATAACAAGTAAAAAAAAAAAAATAATAATAATAAAACAAAATCCAACAGAAGAAGAAAATGCATGTGCATGCTAACATGGAGCTAACTAGCTAATTCATTAAGATACAGTTTTGTGGTTTATTAAATCTTTAAATCTCTAGGACAGAGCCAGACTTTTTCCTATCATTCATTAAAAAAATTAAATACATTTCCTAAAATGTAAAATCTTTAAAAAAAAAAAAAGAAAGAAAATTTAAAATGTTTTTAAATCTATTGATTTTAAATGACTCTGTTGTTAATTGTTATGTTAAGTCAAGCTTCCTTGTGGTCATTTTACAGTAAAATGTATTTGGGTTTATTTTTGCTTTTTATTTAGCACAAAAAGTACATTTTAAAGCTTTTGCTGAAGGTTTTCTGATTGACACTAATTTGCATTTGTTGTATAAACCTCTAGATTTATTTTCTGACTATACTTCTTCTTCAGTTTACTGTCAAGATATCTTAAATGAAAGAAAACAGACATAGGGTGAAAGTTGAATATTACTTTTTGCTTTATTTGACTAATATTTCCCAGAAGTGGTTTATCAATATGTTCTAGATATGTCAAGGAATGATAAGGCAAATCTTTGAGCATGGGTTCTGTCGAGTGTCACATCATACAGCACATAATATATGATATCTCAGGGCGTCATTTTCTCTTCATATCAGACAGCGCCAACTAAATCTCCACATCTTTTACACCCCTCCCCTTCTTTTCCCGACATCTCTCCTTGACATTCCCTCCTTTTTAATCATTTCCCGTTTTCCTGTGCCTCTGTCACGGACACAGAGCAACGGTTCTTAATTGTCAGTAAGATAAGAGCATACACAGACATCATATGCCCAAGAGAGGAGACCAATGGAAAAAAAAGTCCACAAAGGACCAATCAATGATCAGCTTCTCTCATCTTGATCTATACATATGATAAAGAACTACCAAGAAATAGTTTTTATTCCATTAGCTATACTTCCTGACAACCCAAATCTAAAAACAGTGCACTATATTATTTGAGTTAATACGTCAATATATAATACATTAAATAATGTACTGGCAGGTACTAGATAAATAGGAACAAATACTACCCTATTTGCTCCCCTTTCACATGACAGCCACCACCACTAATAATGGCATTTTTAAACGAAACAATAGAATAAACACTTTAATGCTGTTTTTGCTAAAACAACTTGACTACTGTCTTAATCTTAGATTAGAAACATTACAGGGAGCGAAGATGTAAAAGGAAACTACAGTACATTGTCACTAATGGACTGTAAATTGGGGCAATATGACACAAAGCTTCAAAAATGATTGCAAGTTAAAGTCAGTAACTAAATGTTAAAGAGGTAAATGGTTTCTCAGACGTGTACTGTACTCTAGACAGGAAGAGGTTTTAGCACTGGGAAAGGGTTGTTCACACTCCTCAGGACATAATCGCACGTACATGAGAGCAAAGATACAATGTGCAAGTGCTTGCAGTCACGTCTCTCTTAAGCGTGCATGACTTATCTGTCTGTCATGTACACACATATTAACACATACACACACTCACACACACAGAAATGGGTTACAAACGTTGTGAAGCCATGCCGCATTTATACGCATCACTTTTACTACAACCATGTTCGGTTTCTGACAGCATTAATGTGATTATCCTCAATTACTTAAATAACATAAAATAAAACAGGATTTTTTTTGCTTCCCAAAAACAGCATCACTGGAAAAACTCAAATTTTCTTTGCCTTAAGGTTGGGTAGACTCTGCTACAAGACTTAGATTAATATATATACCCATGAACAACCCCCACTCCCACACACACACACACACACACACACACACACATATATATACTGGTGCTCCAGATCATGGCTTCATGGTCCATGTCACAGCTCATAGCGTGGATTGACTATGACATGTGAATGTGGAGCAGCCCTAATTTAGGTGGCCCATAATGGCTGCACTATAAGAGCTAAAGGAGACAGGCAAAGACACTGCGAGCTAGAAAATATTTCCTAGCCTTGGTGTAGAATCAAATATGAAAAGCCAATCTGTTCTTTGTGCATAACCGTGTAAACTGTAGTCATAACTTTATTATTACTGTAATATGTGTCTCAGAGAGGACAGAAAGACTATAGATGCTTCATCGAATTAGATTACTCGTCAATTAGATTTGAATTTAAAAAGAGAAAGAGTCAGTGAGTAACTGCAGTGTACTTCAGTAATAATTGAAAAGGTCATAAAATTTGTAGTAGGTTTCCAGAGAAACAGGATGTTTTGGACAAATGTCCTTCATCACCCTGCGGGTTTCACCTCCCACCTCCTACGGCCTCAAGAAACACTTCCACAGTCAAGGAAGGACTTCTGTACTTAAGCACTTGGGCCACCACAAGGCACTAAAACAGTTTCAATGCACAGACTCTAATAGAGAGATAAATAATGTTCATCTGTCAAAATATTCCTTCAGTCAGTGTTTTAATGATAGTGGAAAAAAGTGCTGTATAAACATGTCAGGGCAAAATCTGCCATAGGTGTTCAACTAGGCTGAGATCTAGCGACTCCAAAACTCATAGCACGTGATTTATATTGCTTTTATACCTCATTAAACCATTTAGTGAGCTCTCATGGCCTGTGGGTGAAGGCAGGGTCATTTTGGAAAAGATCCACACCCAACAAGATAGATCTACTCCCATCAAGATATATCATAAAATAAAATTGATCAGCAAGCAGAAATTTGTTCTGATTTGAGCTGCTTTTTCTCTCTATGGAGATACTTGGATTTAAACTAAAAACTTTATCCAAAGCGACCAAGTGAGTGGGTGTGGACTGAGTTTTCATAAAAAAGTAAGACAACTACTAAGTAATTGGAAGTACGTTAGTAAGTTAACAATGCCATAGAGAACCGCACTGAAAATTAAATACAAGGGTTAGGGGGAAGTGGTTGTAATCTGGATTGATACACGGTGTATCACACAGAGCAGCAGTTGAAACCATGTAGTCCAGTCTGCAGCGTGAAGTCGAGAAGGCTAACGTGCGATTCAATAAGTAATAAACATGTCCATGAGCAATGATCTAATTAAAAAAGGTGGTGTAGAAATTTCCACTGTCATTTTGTCATTAAGTAGTTCATCAGAGTTGGGTTTGGTGTTGAAAGCAAATGTAATAGTAACCTATAAATCCTTTCCTAAATAGAAAATAAATTAATAACAGCTTATGTAACTTATTTTTTCTTGATCTTGTATTTTGTCATGAAAAAAATATCACAAATACAGATCATCAAATTCTATGGTCTTTGACATTTCCCATTTACTGATTGTTACCTTAATTATTTGTGAATTTTTTTCTATAGCTTTAAATAATAAGGAAGTTTGCATGCACACGGGTATCAAAGCTTTCGGAAATCCAAGGCTGAACGGTGGCTGAGACGAAGGCTGTGGCACGCCTGTGTGTCAGTCAGTAAAGTGCTTTGGCCTGTGTTTGTGTTTGATAGGATCAGTAGCACAGTGGGTGGCAGAGAGTCTGATGACTTCAGGGCTGAGCCTTTTAAAACTGCTCTCTGGTTCACAGGCTGATCCTCACTGCCTGAATGTAAACAAGCAAACAAGCTTGTGCTCTTTTTAAGACATGCTTGAAGCTTCCTGGTTTAATTAGAAACAGACAAAAAAACTTCACTCTGAGATTTCACTCATTTCATTTTTTTTAAATGCACTTTTCATTGACGTTGCTGTACAGGAGTGGATAGATTACTAAAAGTGTTAATCCTTTTTTTTTATATATATATATACTATTATTAAAGATCCATCTCAGTTATGCATTTATGTTTAATGTTTAATGTTTAATGTTTGTTTAAAAAAACATCAAATCACAATTATTCTCTGAAATGTTTAGCACTTTGGCTTGAAACACAATTGAAATTCTTGAATTCTTGATTGCTTGAGGCTTGGCTGGATGAAGAGCGAAATAAATGTGTGGTATTGATGATTATACTTGGCAACTAACTAGTGTGCACACACACACACACACACAAGACTAAAGAAAAACAAGATATTCCACTAGGTTAAAGTCATGTAATGGTGCTAGCTGTGCAAAAAACCTCCCACTGACAATTATTAATTCCACTAATTATTGCTATCCTACACCTTAATCTCAAATCATAAACTCACAGGTGGCTCCTTTAATTAGCTCAGGTGAGAGATCAGTTTAACATCTGTGAACCAGACAATTGTCCCTATTAGATAAAAAACTGTCAGATATTCTTAATCTTGTATAATATTCAGGCCCTATTAATACAGAAAAAATATGAGAGCATGCACGCAGACACGCACACACTCGCGCACACACACACACGTATACACACACAGTGTTGAAGGTCATTATAAAAAAGTGAGAGGGATGAGAGTGAGTCAGTCCTGGCAGTAGCACCAGGTCTGTTAGTTATAGCTGAATGGAAGAGAGCATACAGGAGGCTTAATTGGTCTTGTACAAGTGTGTGTGTGTGTGTGTGTGTGTGTGTGTGTGTTGCTGATAATTGTGGTTCGCAGGTGGCCACAGTGGTCGCCTCACACAGTCCAGACTGAGAGTTCACATCAGGGCCTGGGACAAAACACACACACATTCCAAACCACAAATCTTCAGCCATGTTGCCCAGTTGCTCATTCACTTTGACTCATTATTACCATCATTTAGGCTTAAGTTATTTCCATAATTTGCTACAAAGAAGCTTAATGACTAAACTCATTCTGTCATTTCATCAAACAGGGTGTATAATCAGTGATATATCTATTCTATTCTATTGTATTCTATTCTATTGTATTCTATCCTATTCCATTCTAAGCATTTCTCCAAAGTGCCAAAATACGTTCAATCTATTTCCTGTTGAGGTTTTTGAAAATGCAAGTTTGGCCTCATCATGGAGCTTGCAGCCTCCCTGAGGCATTTCCTTTCTCTGTTGGCCACAGAGCCGAAAGCATGTCGTAACAAGACGCCACGCCGCATACCAGCTTGTAGCATCAAGATTTTCCTGATAATCATCCTGAAATAGCTTGTCAGACATGCAGGCATGTGCATTTAAGCCCTGCAAGGTATTTTCTCGTGAGATCATCTGTAATTAAATCTCACCGTACCCTAGACAGAGCTGGCTGAGAGAACGCATGCAAGGGCAGTGAGATCTGCTATACCAGTATCTGGGGATCTACAGCTAGAAAATAGGTATCTGACAGGATGGGTGTGGCAAATGGGGATAAAATCTTAGTGTAATTAATGCACAATGGTGCAGATTGTCAGTATGTGGCGTTTAGGTTTTCAACAGTGCTTCAAATATGTTTTGCAACTTTTTTATTTACCTAAACTGAAATATGTTTCCCTTTTACATGGTTCTCAACCACAATAAAGTTACAACATTTGAAAATTATTTGAAAAAAAAGGCTGCTTTTAGACTCCACTGACCTAATCTATTCATGAAAAAAATAACACTATGGACATATTACCAAGATTGTAGGTTTTATGGTGGAAAACTTCAAAAATCACTCTGATCATCACCGTACACATCAGTCTTCCAAATCTCATGGTAACATTTAAGCTAATCTTAATGTAGGCATACATTTAATTATTAGTATTGGTATTCATTTCAGTTACATTTCAAGTAAGAAGGTTAATAAAACATGATAAAATAAAATAAATGTATGTTTTCTTAAATTAGAGCTGTCAAAGTATGTCATCCAGACCTCAGTCTAACGAGATTTCTCAGGTTGCCATATATACCATCAATTTCCTCCTTATTAGGAACACCTGGACACATGCAATTATCCAATCAACCAATCACGTGTCAGCAGGACAAGGCCCAAAATCTTGCAGATCAAGACATTCATTAATTAAAATAATAAAAAAATCAAGAACTATAATTCATTTTCACATGAGATATTAGACACTTTGACCATCCAGTGTGAGGTTTGACCTGACAGAAAGGCTACAGTAACTCAAATGTCGTAAAACAGTAAAGTATCGCAGAAAACAGTGTTTTTGGCACCATTCTTGGTAACCTCTAGAGACTGTTGTTTGTGAAAATCCCAAGTGATTAGCACTTTCTAAAATGCTTATTTCCTCATTTTGAGGTTTGATTTTGTTGTGAAAATGAACTGAATCTCTTGACCTGTATCTGTATGATTTGATGCTGTCACTTGTCGTGTTGATGAACGTATGAATGCGTAGGTGTATTAGGTGTTCCTAATAAAGTGGTGGGTGAGTGGATGTGTAAGTGCAACCTCCATTTCTGCTTCTGGGAATCTCTTTCATCATCAGTTTTGCTTATTTATTGTTGTAATATAAATATATATATATTTTTACTATAAATAGTATTTTCCAAAATAATTTTCAGGCTGTAAATATGAGCATATGTTTAAATATGTAGTTATTTTCCCAGCCTGTTTTTCTGATCTCTGTTCTTTCCTCTAGTAGTCTGTTTGGGTATAACTTCTATTTCTGTGTTGCTTTCTTGATAACATTTTGCCCCATGAAGTGATTTGTTACCGTTCAAATGTATAAAATGTCAAGAGCAATGCCAGTCATTTTACAAGAACGATCTCTTTCATCTCTTTATGACTTTGGCTGAAACTTAGGCTGTAAACCTCAGTGACATGGAGGTGCTTGTTTCCTCCTCCAGGCAAAGTGAAGCTGTTGGAATTTCCCAGTTTAGGTTGAGCTAAAAATTGAACAAGGCGTCAGTGTTTTGTTTGTGCAGTGCTTAGAGTGTGTGTGTAGGCAGATCAGAGCTCAGGCTTACTGCAACACTCTTCACACACACATGACGAAGCCTGAGGGTTGCACTTGGTCTGTGAGTGTCAGACCTCAGATGGGGAAGCCCTCTGGAGGATTGGTTTTGCCACCATGCAACTACATTCTTCCATCCTGTGACAAAAACACAAACACAGTGCATTTAAAACATTGTGAAACCCTGTACCACACCATATTTAGAGGTTTGTTTGGATATTTATTTGAATTGAAGTGTGTTGAGAGTGCTTTTGTGTTCGACACTGAGCATGGACTTCAAGAGTCATTTTGCAGCTATGCAGTAATTTGCTATGCATATAATAATGCAAGCTTTTTAATGAACCAATTTAGCATTTTTCCTCTTTGATTATCATGTGATTAAAGGGAAAAGTGGCTGAGAATTTTGAAGAATTTGGCCAGGCAGACTCCATATCAAGGTCGTGTTATTTAGATGCACTGATAACACACATGCATTTCTCAGCCAAGGCCTATAATCAGTGACCACCCAAAACTCTGCCAGCATACACCTGCAAGCTTGAAGTAAAAAAAGAAAAAGTTAACACCATTTCTCAACACTTTATTTAATAAGACTAATTTGAAGAATGCTGTGTAAGTTTGAAATCCTGTGATGTCCAGAATGCAAAAGATTTTTTTTAACACTAGACACAATAATGTGTAGCTACTCCTAACCCTGAACTGTAAACCAGGTAAAACTAGAAAACATGGTACTCTAATCTAAGAACCCTAAACTACTTTAAAATAATATTTTGAAAATACATTACACAAAAAAACCCAAACTCTATTAATTATTATAAGATAATTTGAAAATAAACAAAGGATCCAAAACCATTCTAAGCTGGGATATGCAAAGAAAAGAATTTCACTGTTCTGCAATGTGCTTCGAACCTTCATGAGCTAAACTAAGAACCTTAAAGTAAACTACAAAACATATGAACCCATTAAACCCTACATTAAAACCTACATGCTAAACTAACAAACTAGATATTAACAAGCTAGATATTATTTTAGAGTATTTTTTATAGGTTTGGCTGCTGCTAAACAAATCCCTACAAGAACTAGATGCTAAAGTGTCTCTAAAGTATGAAACATGCTAGCTATCTTATTAGCAGTCAATTAGTTAATAAGTTAGCTAATGTTAATCACTAATTAATCACGAAGATTAACAAAATCTTGGGTGTTGTGGCATGTTTGTACAAGTTTGAAAATTCATTAATTTTCTGAAAATATGATAATTCAAATCTAGACTCTAGATCTAGAGGTAAAGCTTCTTTAACATGTATTGATTTTGTAGGCCATTATTTGTGTGTTACAAACATGCGGTATTAAGTAATATATTCTACCTAGA
>JAOTRN010000036.1:6278112-6294875 GCA_028566695.1 Bagroides melapterus
ACACACACACACACACACCGCCCTCTCAAGTAATGCTTGGAACTTAAAGAAGGCTCTGAGCTCATTTTGTAGGTTCTTACCTCTATCCATATTTCCTCTGAAATCAACCAATCCCCCAGTGTTGTTCATTTCTGTGGTAGATGCACTGGTCTGCATCGTAGTCGTTGTAGAGACAGTCGTATTTGCTGAATTTTCACTAGGAGATTTTGTGTAATTTGCACCTTGCAGTGGACTTGTAGTTGTAAAGTTCTCGCTGACTTTTGATGTCGAGTTCTGATCGATGCTAACAGTAGAAGTAGCATTATTAATCGTAGTAGTAGCGGTGGTAGAATTCCCAGGACCTGGAGTTGTAGTGTTGAACTCTGTGAGGTTTACATCGCTGTCGTTGGCGGTTGCAGGTTCCAAAGATGGGTTCAGTGTGACTAGATTGCTCGTGTCATTTTGCAGGCTCAACGTGTTATTGCTGAAGTCGTCTGTAGTCTGAGGTGATGCGGTTGTAATCGTGTAATTATCATATTGACCTGTTACTGCAATGACAGTCTGGTTGAATGCTTGATATTCATCATCCCCACTAAATGTCATGGAGCCTGACGAAATCCCGAGATCATCTTCAGTTAGGTTTATGTTATTTTCTCTTTTCCATTCATCAGGTATCCCTTGGACTAGTGAAGGAGTTAGTTCTTTATTCCCTGGATTAGTGGTTTGAGTGGACACCAGCTGGAGACCCTGGAGTGTCAGCAGTAAAACAAAGGCAGTGCCTAAAGGCATCTTGCCGGATTTCTTTCCCTGATTAAAGAAACAAAATAGAGTGTTATAGATTTTCGCTTGCTAAGATCAAATGTTTTAATCAACATCAATTATATTTTCCTTCTTTTCCAACTTTATTGGGTTTTTTAATTCTATAAAAAAACACTGTACAACACTTTATGAGATAAACAACAAAAATTAATTAGAATAAAATCTCCCATGTTTCAAAATCTAAATTACACACATTACATTACTTCAGTAACACACCCAAGATTAGCATTTACTAATCTCTTGAGACCCATTAAAGAAATTCAGAAGTGTATCTGTTCTGCAGCATTTCATCACCTAATTATCCCAGAACACATTGTGCCACACGCAGATACGCAGGCAGCAACGAATTTCCAGAATGCAAGTTTAACTGGATGAAAAGAAGCAATAATAGTCAGGTCACCAAACTGGTTCTAGTCTCAGATATACTTGTAGATCGGTTTCTTACAGCAGTCAGACGGCCATGTTGTGAACACACAGTGATCAATCAGTATATAACCAGCACAGTTATGTAAATATATACTAAATGTTTCACATTCCATTAAAGATACTAAAACAAAAAAAAGATTTTAGATTTGTAGTTTGACCAATACTTAATGGGAAAATAGAAGACTGTTAAATGTTGATTATTGTGAAAACAGAAGTGGAAGTATTCAGGAAAGCATGGAAAGTAATGGAAAATTGTACTAGTTTGAATATATGAAAATCTGCATGATGTGATGTGGCCTTTGCTAAACCACTGCTATTTGAGACACAGTGGCAACATAGTACGCACTAGCCTTTTCAACCCTTCTCAGAACAATACTAAACACAACAAAAATCAACACATGAGTATATTTAACATATATGACTCTTTTACTATTTGGAGATATCTACTGTCACTTAGCATTTTGTACTATTTCTTTATTTATATTAACTTTTCAAGTCAGAATCTGTGTAAATAAAAAAAAGAATGTTGACCTACCTGCATTTGTCAGTTAGTAAAAATGAGGCGGTTAAAGAAACCCGTTTGTGTAGGATCTGACGATGAACTCTAAAGGAACGTCAGCTTTCTATCTCACCTGAGGTTATCCAGGTACTGACTATACTTGATCCAGCACCTGGTGGCCACACCCCATCAACCCTACCTCACATAACACGTCACTCTAATGCCCAGAGACGCATGCAAGCATTCAAGAAGCTCTACTTATTTAGAGGTCACTCATTCGCCTATACTCCATTTACATACATGTTCAACTGGAAGAACACGTTCAGGGATATTTTGCCACAAGCTCCAATACATAATTCCCGTGGGGGGGGGAAGCACCTGCCGAACAGGTCTCTAAAGCATTGCAGCCCTGCCCTGTCTCCATGGTAGCACCCGGAGCAGGAGGATCCTCTTCCCTCCTACCTCTATCTATTCTGTATTTCCTATAACAACAGACAGAGGTTTTTTTACACATGTGATGCTGGCATGCGTCATAAGATAAGGTAGGGCAGTGAGGAACCAAGGCCACAAAAAACATCCAGCCTGAACACACAATGAAGGGAAACAATGAAACAAGAGTAAAAGACTTTTCTAGAACATGAAACTGTTTATGTGTGCATCTGTGTGTGCGTGCCTAGACTAGAAGGTGTGTATTCATGTCTTTTTTCTCACATGCATAAAAGGAATACAACTGAGCTCTCTGAGAGCAATAGATGTTGGTTGAAATTAATCTCAGAAATAAAAGGAAATGATATCACAAAGGTAATAATATAAGACTTCTATGTCTTACTAGTGCATATTTTATATATGTACTGGTTTTGTTAAATATTTTGTTATATACAATACGGTAAAATCATGTAGAGATCATTCTACATTCTTAGAAAAAAAAAAGAGTTCAGGGAAAGGAACCCTTAAAGGATCTAAGGCTCTCTAGACCCTTACAGTGGTGGTTATCTAAGAACCCTTAATTATCCCTTAACAATTAACTACTATAAGATATATTATAATAAACATAATTTCTGTAATGTTTCACTATTATCATGTTTGGTATATGTAATATAAAGGACCAAAAGCAACATATGAAACTAAAATAATATATTACATTATATAAACTATGTATCTGTATAACTATTCAACAGTGAACAGTAGTGATTAACACCACCCCCTCCTCTCAACAACCTCTCGTGTGAATGTGATAAGTGGGGATTAATTACTGGAGTAAAGAATAAATGAGTTAAACAATTTCGTGTTGTTCTCTCTGAGTTCAAACAGCAGAGGGCAGAGTTTACTAATCACAGTTTGTTTATCGAGGGTAAGCAGACATTAGCACTCAAATATTACGGTTAGAGTCAAAATAAAGGGTCTTGTGTATAACTTTCAAACTAATAAGATGGTTAACGTTGCTGTGTATTAAGTGTTTATGCTACGTATCAAAAAAAATTAATGCAGTAATAATTGCCTTGTGCCATATATTAACTTAAGGGTAAAGGATTTTAGAAGTTGCTGAAACAGCCGTCTCAAATGATGAAACTCAATGAGTCCATAAATAAAGGCATAGCATAAAATGATATTTCAAAAGAAATGTTCGCCAATACAATAGTACAATGTGAGCAATAAAAAAATGTTATGCAACAAAGAGTATATTAGTAAGGTTGCTTTCAGCTGGAAATATTCTTTTAAGAGGCCAAGAAATGTCACATTTTTTCACTTGCATGACCCTTTTAAAAGGCAGCGCTGGATATTTTACCCGTGTCTTTCTATCCAACACTGTATAAAAGCATTATGAGATTTGTTATTTCTCCCCCAGAAGGGTTCTGTTATATAGAAAAGATTAATCAAATTAAATGTGCAAACTGCCTTTTGAAAATAAATGTCTGAAATCATACACGGTTCTGGTGATTAAACTACATGGCAGCGTTCTATAAAACTTCAGCAGTGCTTGACTTCTCGTAAAACACCCAGTTATATAGATTTGAGTAAGGCTGAATGAACTATCAATTACTAGTGACGAACGCATGACAACATCTTTTAGGAAAAAGTTATACGGTTATTTGAGTTGAGTTTTCTGTTTCTACCAAAAGAGCCGTTTTTAAGGAAGTCCCTTAGTGGCCAGATGTTATATAAATCCCCAGGGCATCTACACAGAATTATAGAGCTGTGACAAAAAATGGAAGTGAGGCAAAACACTGAATCAGTGCAAACCATAAAACTGAACAATTCGGGCACTTGAATGGATTAAAGTTGACAGAACTATGTAACTGAACAATCACAAAATATAATCACGAGTTCCTGTGCCACATTTTGCCATGAAAGAGGAATTAAACTTCTTTCATCAAAAAAAAGTATATCCAGAATGTTACTGCAGTCCACACTGACCCATGAAGACTTGTATTTTTTTGTACTTGTGTTTTTAATTTTCTTCTTCTGCAGTCATAAACAATTCATCACATGTACTCAGAGTGTTCCAAGTTTGATTGATGTTTTCCATAAATCAAGCAGTGGTTTATTCATTTCTTGGCTTCAGATCAGGTTGTATGTTGGTGTCTGAGTGGAGATCTGGCTCCAACAAACTATCTACTAAAACTGCAGTTTGTGACTCTGGACCTTATCAACTGGCTGGATATCAGCTTGAAACAATTTAATAGCTGATTTAATAATTGTGTTGTAAACAATGTTTTCTGTCGCAAGACAGTAAACTGCAAAAATGCATCTTGAATGATGGTGCTGTTATTGATTTATCTGTAAAACAAAGCCAATTTTTCATTCAGAGGTTTTTTGGAAACTCCTCCAGTGGTCTGGAATGTAAAAGGAATGACCACCATCTGCAATGTTAATCGTCTAGACACTGATCTATGTTACCAGGAAAGGCATAACACATTTGGTAAAATGTTTAAGCAGGACATACAAACAGCAACTTCTTAATCCACATTCCTCTATACCCAAAGAAACAATATTCCTTTAAGTTAATTCTCACCATCTTAGTGATGCCTCCAGGAAAGGAAAGTTACACTGTGTTCTGACTGTATGACTAAAAAAAAAAACAGGATAAAATTAGTTTAAGACCTACATTTTTTACAATCATAACAATACTTTGTTTGCAAAATATATTAAAACTTTGAGAGGGTGTAATGGTACAAAGATGTTTAGCTAGAATGAAAATCGTTCAGGCAAACTTGCACAACATGTTTTTATGGAGAGTAGACATTAGATGATCCACAGACTGCCAGTCATGCAGCTCTCCTGGCTGTCCATCAAGACTGAAGTCTCTAAGAGCAGAAAGACTTCCCTCATTTCCTAGCACGCTGTCTCTCTCCTCATATATATATTTTTTTAAACACAACAGCTGGTTTTCCATTTATCCCCATATTACATAAAGGCTGGAAAAATGTGGGAGTAAGGAGAAGCTCTCCTGTCAAGCATCATTTGCAAGGAGAGATCAGTCTACAATTTTGGATTCTGACATCAACCACAAAAATAATATCTCATTCTGTTGGTGCCCGGATTTCCTCTGTCAGGAATTATTACACGGCTAGTTTTGTCTACTGTATAAAGTACTGTGTAAATTGCAGTGAAGCAGTGTAAAGCTTCTGGAGTAACAATAGCAAGCCGATCTGTTGTCATCATAATTTTTTTATTTACTTTAATAAAACATAAAATTAAATAACAAAGAAAATGGAAAGATTAAGCCAAAAAAAAAAAAAAAATCAAGAACAACTAAATATACATCTCATGCACAAATATGCCATAATGATGTTTATATATAGATATATATAATGTATATGTGTTTACAAATCCTTAGCTTCTAACTTGTAGTTAACTTACATAAATAACAATCCTAACAATAAGAAAAAAAGAAAAAAAAGCAACAATCCAAATTTCTTAACAATCGTAATTTTGTACGTGTTCATTAGATTTGCATGCGGTAGAAACCTTTAAACTGATGCAAAAACTGTTCCAGTGCAGACCAGACACAGACTCCAGCTCTCCTACTGAGGTAAAAATGACTCCCTATGCTACATGTGCACATTTAAACCTACAAAGAAAGAGATGTGAGATGGGAAACATTGGGAAAAGCACTTCCAGATTCTGAAAAGGAGATTTTCCAGATTTTCCAAAGATGGACAAAGTAAAGGAGTGAAAACAAAACGTGTGAGTCCAAGTCCAAGAACAGTGGGGAAGGAAACGGACATTTGGAGAAGTTGCTTTTGTTACAATGATAGACAATAGAGAGAGACGATTCCACAGTGAAGTACTTGATGATCTAATTCCCTATCCATGAAAACACCCTGACATTTAGATCATAAACTGCATCAGCTGCAACAATTCTAGCAGTTTATTGTGAACTGAGAACCACTGAGAACTGACCTTTGACATGCTTCTGAGGAACTTCATGTTACACTTACACACACAAACAGCTTTATTTATCATTGTCAATATCCTTATTTGTCTTAATGACTCACCTGTCTGCTGACACTACACTTCACCACAGTGGTTTAATAATGAAGAAAATCCAGCCAGAACAGCGTTATTTACTTCTGTTTGTTTGTTTTTTTTACACTTTGGGTGTTTATAATGAGCTTTGTGATTGCGAATAGGGTGGATGATAATTGGTACAAGAACTTCATTTGACTTATGATCTGTAAAACCCTACGACTAAGCACATGCATCTGCTTGCAGCTAATGTAATTGCATCAAGGATTTCCTCATTTCATGCTCAATAAATAAAAGGCGTTTCTCTGTTGCTTATGGTTGTTTTTTTTTTTTTTAATTCACAAATGTTCCCCCTTGTTCAGTTTCTGTCAGAATCCAGCTGGTGTCTCGGTTCATCTCTGTTCAGAGTGGAAAGTCTTGTAACACAGTCTTGCAGCTTTTCAAAACTTGCCTGGGCGTGCTCAACTCTTTGAAGTGCTCCAATAATAATGTGGAGAGACCAAACACATCCTAAATAAAGGCTAGCGTACTGTTTTTTCCAGTACAGTGACTTTAAACAAATGGTACAATCTATTTTCAGAACACTACACACTCCCATTAGCTGGAGCCCATATAATGTCATGGAGCTCATATCAAGACCTGAAGGAGCTTACGTAGACAGTTGCAGGGAGAAGCAGAAGGCTTAAGTGGCTTGTTCAGCACCATATTTTCAGTATTAGAATAAAATCCGTCCGGATTAATGGTATGATGTACACATCTGGGCTGGTATGACTCACAGAAGTAGAGTGTGATTGATTTATTTATTTTGGTAATATCACAGTAAGTGGGAATACTTTGACTAACAGTTCTGTTTACCAAATTTCATTTAAATCGTTTCCAGATGTAACTGTGTATCATGCAGTGATGCATTATTGGTCATTATGAAAGGACACATAGACTTAGCCGTAACGAATTGCCTGTAATCTCACGCTGGTGTATACAGCCAGCATTTTATCTATCATATTAACGTCATTTGTCTGGGGAAAAAACTAAACTTGCAATTACATAAGGACATTTAAAATGTCTGTCTTCTCTCACTTCTTCCATGATGAATATCTTCATTTTGAAGCAAATTTTGACACTGTCTCTAGACATTCGGTGCCTGTATAATTCTCTAATGTCTGTCGAGTGTATGTGTAGTATAGTGTATGTATACCCCTATGGAAACTGACATCTGAAACATTTCCCTGTTTTTAACAGCAGTGTCTCTGTAGGACAGTGACGATATCATGGCGTGTTGTGATGTCTGAAGAACCGGCACTGTGCTTGCTACAATGAAGGCATTATGGGCTACAAATGACGGAGACAGCTCCAGTCCCACGGCAGCACTGCTGGCAGACGCCTGGAGGTTTGAACTCCACCGCAGGCTGAGCATGCTCCAACCATTAGCGCACTAGTACGGGCACACAAGTCTTAACACTTACTGCATATGGAAGGCATGCAAAGGTCTCCTCCTTCTCTGGCTAAAAAGAAGAAGCCCACTAAACCACTGACTCAAGACGTTCTCAACAGCTTCTTTGTTTAAATATATTTCACACCTGTGGGTTTTTAGCACGTAAATACACACATTCAGGCAAATACAGAAATATCGCTGGCTCTAACTCAAATAATATTCGTAGGGCTACATATTTGTCTACATTTTAGATAAATGTAATTTTATCAGTGTTATTATATTGTTGATTTGTTCCTGATCGTAAGCACCACAAACAGTGTCCAGACATTCGTATTAGCTAGCATCTGTTTATTATTAAAGTAGCTAAAGCTTTGGCTGTTTAGCCTCCTTCAATCCTATATATATATATATATATATATATGTTTTAAATGGCATCTGATAGCTATTATAAACACCTTGTCATGTGATTTCAAACTTGATTTTTAATTGTGTCACACCTAGGGGTTGGGTGAATTAGCATCACATCATAACGAGCTGAAGCAGCCGGTTATGAAAGTAGTTATAACCGCACATAAAGTTAAATAGTATCTATAGAAGAATAATACATTAAAATTTATAAAGGAATTTCATTTCCTTTTTACATTTACATTTGTAAAGGAATTTACGATGGTCGTTTTGAGAAAACCAGTCAGATGTTAATTTAGTTAAACTCTGGAAAACCAATTTTGCTTCATTATTAATTTTGACTTGGCTACCAGCCAGAAAAAATCATGCTTGGTAACGTGTCAGGACTGTCACGTTATCACAGAAGAGCTTTCACACTCGACCTTTTACAGTGTTTTGAACATCTAACAGAAACAGAGCTTGTTGAATGAATCAGCGACTATTTATACAAAATAGAGAGATGAGGGTGAGACTCATGTTTCAATGACTCCAATAACTTCAGTTGATCTCAGGCGATGAGTCAGAGACTGATGTGGATGCTTCAGAGTTAAACTCATGAGTGACTCAATTACCATTGTAAACTTTTAATTTACCATTATAAACTTAATATTATAAGTAATATTATCTTAAGTGGATTAGATTATATAGTGTATATAGTGGTAATCTTTCAGTGGACCATTTAAATATAATTTTTCCCATTTGCACTTTTGTGGGTAAACCACATTTATTTCAGAACTATTTCAGTCATTTTCAGAACTATGTAGTAGAAAATGTCAAAATTAGACCAAGTGAAGTGTTTTAACAGGCCACTACTTATATATGTGTCCCTGGGGTAATTTTATATGCCAGTATTGCAAATCAGATATGCCACTGTACCACTTTTAAACCACCTCTAATGTTGACATAATTTCTGGGTTTCTCTGGGCTTCTCTGGGTTTCTGGCTCGCTTGACTTTTTCAGTGGCAGATTTAGATATCTGATTAGAACCAAAGTAAAACATACTTTAACAAATAGCCTCGGCTGGCCTTACAATAGGGAAACACAATTAACATAGTACACACTGAAACACTGAAGCACAAACAGTAGGTACACCTTGAATTTTAAGACTAGTCACCATTTATCTATGAAATCTATGAAAAGAGCCGTTAATACCATCGAGTTTCTATCACAAATCTAGGAATGTGATTGCTCCAGGTCAACAGAGTCATTATCATGACTTATCTAAGCATGACCTATCTAAGACAGCATTTATGGTGCTACTGATGTCATCAGTAGGTGACTCAGATGTTATTACTGAAAAATGTTAATCTGTTTGTTTGTTGCTGTTTCTGTCACATACAGATCTATCCAGATCCACGTCATTAGGGCCAGCCTAAAGGCACATGTTCTTTGTTTAATGTAAATGTTGAACCGAGAGAAAAAAAAAATCATAGAGAAAGAAAAGAAAAGAAGAGAAAAGCAAAGGAAAAAAGTTGTCTGACTGACATGCCTTTGAAATCCAACCACTCATTGTTTTATTGTTGTTAACTGTACAAAAGACTGTCATAAATACTAAAGATAATACATAATATTAAATATTTAACTAAACACCAAGCTCTGTGTGCATATTTCACAGAAAGGTTACGTGTAGAAATACGATGAAATGAACAATTTCAGTTAATGAAACATTTAGTTCAAGTTTATTATGCCATACGTAATTGTTTACTCATATTTCAATTAATACTTATTTATTGTCAAGTCACATAATATATTTTTAAAATGACATATTATTTAGAACCAATTTGTTCAGTTTGTCTATTACATCAGACTGCGCACACAAATTAGGGCTCACTACTTCTCACTAGATTCTAATATATTAGAACTATATTTAGGACTAATTAAACTTTTTCATATTCTGTCATTTCTTTATCCTGATCAGGATCGTGGATCTGGAGACCCCTATCAAAATATGGACACACAGTTGGGACACCAATCAATCACAGGGCACTATTCTCACACACATTCACACAGAGGGGCAATTTAGCACAGCCACTGCACCTACCTTGATATTTTTGGACAGATGGAGGAAACTGTAGAACCCAGAGAAAATCCAAATGTTATTGATAATCATACACTCAGGAAATTTTAAACTTGAAACTGGAAGAAGGACCTTTCACTATATTCATTACCTCACTGGCTTTCTATTTACTCCTACCATGTCCGTCTCAACATTTGGTTTAGATCTAAAAGAAAATCTGACTTTATTGAAACCAGGATGTTTCCTAGTCTTTATAAGGAAACCATCACTTCAGTGCCTAACTCTGGAGAATGACCTAACTAGGCTTCTACTTAATTGCAGCACTTATTTTCTTTGCTGTGAATTGGAGCCTCCGATTCTACACCGGAAAATTCTGGATGGGGTCTTCTTGGGTCATTGATCCTCTGAGTTGCTGCAATCTCCTTCTTGTTAATCTGTCTGATTCTCTCAGACATTACAAGGTCTGGCTGAAGAGAGTGCGCGAGCTAGGAGCATTTCACTGAGGAGAACATGAAGCAGCAGAGGTGGAAGACTCGTGCATATGAAACGTACACACGACAAAAGACAGACAAAAACAAAACAAAACAAAAAAAGCACACAGGCGTTTACTCATGTATTTGTTGTATAACTGTTTTCCCTGAAGGGACACAGACACGTATAAACATAATAATGCAACGGTTTCAGGGGCTGTGTGGAAAATCTCATTTAGCATTATTCAGGTGGTTCATATAATCCCAGCACTGCTAAATTCAGACATGGTATGCACACAGGAATAACATCAGGGTTCATGATCAGGGAGAATTACTGCAGTCTAAAGTCAACATTTGGAAATTACATTAAAGGTCAACATTTTGCTGATTTGGCCTCATTTTGCTCAAAATACCTCCCCTGAACAACATATGAAATATCTTTCACACATGTGAACACGCCACAATGTTGGAAACAGATACTATCAAAACGGGTTATACTATAAATCTCACTGACAGACTTGCTGCCGGTTTGTTGTTATGGTGAGATCATTGCTGTAGCAACATTATTTATGCTTGGCATAAAATCCGTCATAGCCATAATTTAAATATGAAAAGGAATTTGACTGGCTCTGAATTTTCCTGAAGCTCTGTTGTAATAAAAGAACAAGGCGAAGCTGTTTTTTTTTGGCTACATTTACTCTTTGACATTTGGTTTGTTTCAAATGAAGCATCCTGTTTACTAATTTACTGAAACCGGATGAATAAATGTTAATAGAATTGTATCTGAATTTGTCTGCAATTGCTGAATTAGACACAAGAAGTAAACCTTCCCTTGAGGAAAAGGTATGTGAGCAGGCTGTGCTTATAAAAGAAATTGTTCCTCAATTACATTTTTTTTTCTCTTTTCCACATTTCAGAATGACAGATGGGGAACAAAGAGGCCCCTCATATCCTCATGGATGGAAACTAGCACCCTGCCAGAGAGATCACAGTTTGCCCTCGCTTCTGGGTGCCTGCTGGTTGTTGACTCTTGTCTGTCTTTCATTCTTCATTTCTTTTTTTCTGCCAGTCTTTGATTTTTGACATATTCTGGCATTCTTAATAGAGAGAATTAAGAGTCCGCAGCCTTTGGATTTTATTCAACTGCAAAAGAAACTGATAATTATTGTGATACAGAATCTCAATTGAAATCTATTTTTAAGGTAATTTCTAGTTAGGACAGACAAAAGACTTGAGTCCGAAGAATTGGAGCCATGTGCGAGTTCACAATAGAAATGGTGCAGCAGCGTCAAACTGTCCACTAACTTTACATTGAGGAAAATGGTAAAAAAAAAAAAAATCTAAATGCATTGGAATGTGGAAAAGTGGTGGGTGGTAGTGCTAATGAATGTTTCAGAAACCATGCTGCATTTGTCACCACAGACACACACACACACACAAAATTTAGTAGCTGGACATTGTGCCATTGTCAGGATGTGGGTTGCTAAAATGTTCTCAAATGCACCATGCCCATTGTTGAATCAAACAAACTACACTGCAGTTACTTTTTTTTCAGTCCGTGACACAACAAATCCTATTTTTTGCCATACCACTATTGATATATTGTGGGTTTAAAAATCACAAACAAGACAAATGTTCTGTAATTTTAACATACCAACGCTTACCGCCTTTTGTTCAGCTAGGAACTAAAAAAGCATCTAAAATTGCTTAAAAAAAAGCATGTAATTAGATTTTATAGAAATCATATTAAGTAAAGATCTTAGAGTTAAATGATTCTTTAATCATTCCTACGTTTAATAACACATTATTTCTTTAATAATCAAAAGGAAAGGATAGAAAAGTAACTAGAATAATCATCCTAGCATTCGGCATGACGGTGACAATACTCAGATGATCGACAGCAGTGAATTCAGATGATCTACTGATCTGACTGACAGTCATGTTAGCATGTTTAATGTAATTGCAGCTCAACTGGATTTATTAAACGTACTTAACAAACTAAAAGTGAATAAATAAACCCATCACAGGTCTAGAAAGTTGTAGCACTTTTAAACCTTTCTCCATGTTCCATTACAACAGATTCAAATCAGGTGTGCTAAATCAGATTTAAATCATTATAGAGTCTATCTTAGGAAGAACATTTCTATATTACTTTAGGATATCAGGACTGTGAAGTAGGAGAACTGGAATAAATCATTTTGAGACAGTACGACAGTTTATACCATCTGTAAAATTGTTAAAGAGACAACTGTTTATTACAAAAAAAAAAGGCTGCATCCAAAAAAAGTGGTGCCAAGATTTCTAAACACATGCACATGAAACTCAAGGAAGAAACGCGAGAAAGCATCAAAAATTCCTGTTAGAATCTACACGTCCATTGCATTTTTAAATAATAGGGCTCAGCAGCTCTACAGTGGTCTGAGTTAACGTAACATGTCACATTCAAGGTTCTTTTAATTCCCAAAGTCCATCATATTTCATTTCAGATCATTAGTTTCTTATAAACAGGCTCTTTAAAGGTTCCTCAGAGGTTTGTTGGATAATTAAGGGTTCTTGGCTTTCTTAATGGTTTTCCTTGGAACCATTGTTGACTTTGTATTTTTAATTCATTGTGATAGAGAAACATTCACCATACAGCAGAACCTTTATACGTTCAGTCAGAAAGTGACTTCACTGCAATATTTAAAAAAAAAAAATCATACATAAGCCACATTTAACACAGATATAAAATGTTTTCGGTAAGTGCTCCAAAGAAAAATGGTTCTGAACAATAAATGGCTCTGGTTTAAAGCCACTTAAAACAAAATGTAAGTGTGATAAAAGTACAAGAGTTTCTGCTAAACAGGAAGTTTGTGCATATAGCTCTACATATTATATTTACTTGTAAAACTACATTTGCATATCCGTAAATCAAGCATACCGTACCGTACCGTATTTAACACCAGCTGTCAGGGTTGGTGAGAATCACATGGGTAATATGATTTGGTGGATGAGGGACCTACGAGTAGGGTGTCACTTAAAAATGGAGCTGGTGTATTTGAATATGGTTACCGTGACTTTAACCCCATAGTTATGCTGGAACTCTCTTATGGTATTTTTTTTCCCCTTCCAGCTATTTTCCTTGTCCTTAAAAACTTACTTTTTCCATTGAGTTCAGCAGTGTAGATAGACAGAACTGATAGATTGATGCCTCTGGTTTTTAACAGCTGGTTTGGCACCAAACTGCAAAAGCCTGTTTTAAAAGTCAGTTAAACTTAAAAAAAAAAACACTCAACAAAACAACAAGCAAAGAAACTTGGATTTGTATGGGGAAATTCTCAATATAAATAAAAATCTGATTGATCTGTTAACGAAAAAGTTTTATTTAGGATTACAAGGATACAAAGCAGCAAGGGACAGATATGTTATGTATGTGTAATATATCTGACTCATGGATGAAATCAAAGTCTGTTTTATTAATAATGCTTTTGCTTTTTAATGCACACTAGTGCATTTTTGAGGTTATTCCTGGAAATGAAATTTGGATGATGCTTATAATGTTTTATGTTTTTAAAAGAAAGAATAGGGGAAAAAATCTCATTAGAAGATCCACAGATTCCATAAGTAACAATTCTAGAAAATCTCACTCACTTTTTGCTATTCTTTATCCAGGTCTGGGTCGTGGTGGATCCAAAGCCTGTTGCTCAACACAAGGCAAGAGTATTCAGCCCAAATGGGATGCCAGTCACTTGCAGTTCTACAAAATATAACTATAAAATTACCCAAACAGAGACATGTTTTGAGTCTAGATGTCCAACCAGTGTCTCCTGCCAAATGCCTTTGATTTGCTTTTATTTTTTTCTCTTATCCTTCGATAAATTACGTAATGTCACTGTTGATTGTTTCCTTTCTTTCCCTAAGTTCCATATACACAATTAAGCCATCATGGGCTAATGAATGTCAAAAGGAAGAGCACTGTAGTGCAACCGCTGTTTCATAAGCCACATGTGTTGGCCATTATGGTTTAACGATGGTGGCTTTCTTCTAGCACAGACATGACTGCAGTCTCTGATCTCATCAATACGGTATCAGCACTGCAAGACATTAAAAAACAGCACTCCAGGGAGAGCTGCACGCTAGGAAGCAGTTGGTCTAGAGGACAACTAAATTAAGCTTTTAGTCTCTTTCTCATTACAAACAGGTTAGAGATAATAATAAGGAGGATTCACTCAGGATTATAATGTCTGTCCTGTTTGTCCTGAGGAATTATGTCTACGATTACCTCCAGGTTCATCTGAAGTACAAATAAAGTCTGCTATATTGCATGAACTAGGGTATAAATATGCAAAAACCAAAAGCAACCACCATATGGTTATTTAGTGAACTATTCTGCTTACACTAGATATGAATTGAAGTGTCATAATAACTGCATGTAGCCCGGGAGGAGATAACATACAATTCATAGCCATGAAAAATCAGATTTCATGGGCTGTCTACATTAAAAACATGACTTTCAATATAAATCCAAAACAATTAGTTCTATCTTGTTCTGGATTTCATATCTAGCTTTTTTAATTTTTTTTTTTTTTTTTTAATATTATGAGGTCCAGGTCTTTTGGAGTCTGTGCTTATGTGCTTGGGAAGAAATGTCTGACTGAATAAATTTGGCTTCAATATGTTTCCATATGCGAAAAAAAAAAAGTTTTGAAGACCGACAAACCGTAAGCCAATCCAGGGGCTGGCAGCGAAGCACTCGACCACAAATCCACTGGAAAAATCTCATGAGCAGTTGAGTATGAGTATGAACAGCTTCAGGACCTCTAGTCTCTCTCCGGAGGTCACTCCCGTATTCCCTCCTCTCTCATTACACTGTATGCCCTTGTGAGCACTGAGACGAGAGCACACCCACGCACATTAAACAGAAACACTACAGATACTTTCTGAGAAGGTTTCGTCACATTAGATGTGACTGCTGAGTAAGCTTTGACTCAAGCCACATAATCTAATAGCAGTATGCTTTGTTTTCTGTAGCAGTAGTGTGCCCCATACTACATACAATATTATATACTTACATAGAATAAATAATAAAATTTAACGTAATTACAATGCCGTCAGACTTTGGCTCAGTATTTTTAATTTTTATGAATACAATGGCTGATAACTCTTTTCCAGTTGATGTCATTTACTGCTCAAAACACAAAACTATGTAAATATACTTGTGTGGATTTAGTCCCACAGTCATATTGTGGCTTCAGCTATTGTGTCATAAGGGCGTTTAATTGCAGGATAAGTAAAACCAGGTTTATAGTCATGGGCAGCTGAGCTGCTATCTGGAAGCTTGCTCTGAGGTCAACACTGGCCTGTGTGTAGGGAACATATGCGTGATAAAGTGAAAAAGGCTGCTGCGGGAATAAAGTATTCATTTGCTCTCTTGCTTTATCATTCTAGCACACACTTCAAGAGATCTGTAGATCCTCCTGGATTTAATAATGGTGTGTGTCTGATATTCTGCATGGTAATATCCATTTGCAGTTCAGTCTAAATGAAAGTTCAACTGATATTAAAATACCAGATGCTACAGTAGCTTTCTGTAGTGCCTGGTGTTGTAATCTTGCCCATATCTGGATTTTTAGCCACAAGAAACAGGTCTGTTCAGAGGGTGTGCATTTCTTTCTGTCTGATCCAGTGGCAGTTCATCCATAGGTGGGGCAGTTGGGGCAGGTGGGGCAGAGACTCACCATATACATGTATACCAGTCATAATGTTAATGTTGACCCTTGAGGTTTCCATAGACTTATATTTACACCTAGTGGTCAAAAATGGAACTTCAACAAGCATGAAGAGAGGCCCACTGGGGCATGACTCACAACGCTCCTGCCTACTCTATGAACATTTTCAGTGGAAGAGAAACTGTTTTTACCCCCAAATTGGCCTTGTTTTAAAGCATTCAATCAACACCAAATCATGGGATTACATCAAATAATCAGAGTTACAGTAAATCTAAGAAAAAAGACAGGATAGATTTTTTTGTATTGACCAAAGGTACACGGATAAAACAGCTAAAACTAGCTGCTATACTCTATGCTGGATGACTGTATGCTATCACCTCTCATCTGTGTATTATGGGTTTACTTTTAAAATTCACTGCACAGTAGGTTTTAGCATAAGTCAAGGGTGATAGCATCTTGTCTTATATTAGGTTGAGGCAATGTTGTTATTAACATTGTC
>JAOTRN010000036.1:6296636-6308410 GCA_028566695.1 Bagroides melapterus
ACACACACACACATTACTCTGTATATTGGTTTTTTGCCTTGGAACCACATTTGCTGGGAGTTTAAGGAGGAAACAGTTATCCTACTTTTGTGTTTAGCTGTATCAAATAAATCCTTTATAAATTTATGACTTCTTTATTCTCTCCTTTCCAGCTCTGTACCAGGATCACAATAAGTATATGATAATATTTTATTGTATTATTTTATGTGTGCTGCATCTGTTGGCACACACCTGTCAGAACACCCACCCTCCCCATCTCACCAAAATATGATGTCATTCCCTAAGCAGTTCCTGACTTTACTGGGGTCGTAACCTTTCATCATCACTCAGCAGCTCTTTCAGAGTAACTGTCATGACGAACAGTTGGGTGAGAAGAATGAGACTGGCGGAAGAGACATGTCTGCACAAATGTAAATGACTAAGTAAAGAAAGTTCTTTTGTTATCACTGCTGTGAAAAGCAATGCGTTCAGTGACACCATCTTCAAGTAATATTTAAACTAGGAATAATAATAGGTGCCTAGTGAAATAATACATTCAGGTGTGTGGTGCTAGTGTGTTTAAATATATGACAGCTGCTGAAGACAGCTGCTGTGACTAATTTAAGTGCAGGGTCAGTGGGTTATTGGTTCTTGCCATTTCAGTTGCACTTTCATTAACACTTTCTTAGTCTCATAACGCCATAGCTGTTCTGTAGTCCACTGAAGAATTTGCTTAATAATAACACAACACCTTTAGATTTATAATAGCAGTAAGGAAAAGGTATGCTACCTTCAGCTTGACCCATTAGAGTTACATAAAGCAGTCACATCTCTACTGTGTATTATTGTTTAATTCATTAGTACTTAAAGTTCCTAATAGCCCTGGCTACTCCAATAACAAATTCCTGTGTAAAATATTCTTGCTGCCAGCTCTGTACTGCTGTCTAAGTGTAGCAGTGACGGGTTTTGTAATCTGAGAGCAGGAGCTGGGGGATCATTAGTCTAAACCTAGTGCTGTCTCGGAGAACCAGATGTGCAGACACTCAGTGCGAGCAAGGACTGCTGGCGTATCATCTCCCAGCTCTGATGAAATCTCACTGTAGCGTGTAGGCACCAGGTCAAAATCTATTAGGGAGCGATATTTACAGGAAATACAAGCAGCGAGTTTCTGCACGGGCTTTCAGATCACGTCTGGATATATGACTGGCAGAATGTTTGTCATACAAAAGAAAAATCAGGCTGCAAGCAAATCCTAAAGAAAACTCTTCCGATGATCGATGGACTTTTTTGCTGAATGAAAAAAACTGAATAATTATGCTGTCTCTTAAATTACTCGCGGCGGTTTGTCTGGTTTATCTACGCCTCGGAGCGGCGTATTTAGGCCCGCTGTACCCGGAGATGTCCAACGGCACCTTCCATCACTACTTCGTGCCGGACGGCTACTACGAGGAAAACGACGACCCCGAGCAATGCCAGATGCTCTTCAGGGTGAAAGATGAGACCCGCTGCGTTCTGGAGGAAGACAACGACGCGGTGATCCGCGACGACTTCACTATCCTCAAGCGTCACGTGGAGGACGCGGCACGCGTGCTCGAGGGCATTGGCCGGAGCGTGGCGCTCGACCTGGACGGTGAGGAAAGCTATGGTGAGTTCCTGCGGCGCGAGAGCGTGCAGATCGGCGAGGCCTTCGCCGGCTCCGAGAAATCGCTGCTCGAGCTCGAGGTGAAGTTTAAACAGAGCCAGGAGCAGGAGCTACGCGACGAGCACCGCGTCAGCGACGACTTCCTCGCCATGGTAGCCCACGCACGCGACGCGATGCGCAATACGCTGGACGTGGCGCTCGCGCTCAAGGACAAACACGAGCTGCTGTCGCTCATAATCCGCAGCCACGGCACGCGCTTGAGCCGCCTTAAAAACGAATACCTAAAGGTGTGATGTGAGATCTACCCTTAAACGGGGAAATAAAGCAACGTCCAACTACTTGGGCATTTTGACTAACACAATGCAGCTATTTTGTGCAATAACTAAAAAGGCAGTTTTCATTTAGAGTATAAATGAGCTGATGAGCTGCAGCAGACTGGACAGGATTCAACAAGTTCGTTCTTACCTATCTATTAAAGGATCATATGATACTCAGGCATTGTGACAATATAAAGAACCAGGGTTTAAACACCTGTTCCATCATTTAGATGATGTCCAGGTATTTATATGCAACAATAATAATATTGTTTTTTTTTCTTTTGCTAGTATTTGTCCAAGTGATTTTAGTCATTACTTGAATGTGCATATTCTGCAAAAAAGCAAAACTCAACAGATTAAAGGGTGTTTTTCTTATCTAAAAATTCATATTTGTATTTAGTTCCTCAACATGTCCAGCTAATTCCTGTGCTGAATTCACCTACAGTGTTCACTCATCCAGCTGGACAGAACACAGTAGGTGTCAGTTCAGCACTAGGACTTTGCTGTGTATTTGCAACAGTTAAACATGCTGACTAACCTCCTGAAATACACACTGCTTAAATATATTGTGTAAAATAGCGTTTAATATTATTATTAATAGGAGGAGAGAATATATTTGTTAAAGCTTTTGTTCAATGGGAAACTTGTTTAATGTTAATATGAGCTTTGAAAATGTTATACTGTGAGTTTCTATATTTTTCATGCAAAAACTGACTACATTGTAAGGATTTCATGGAAGCAGTTTTTGCAGTATGAATATATTTGTGCAATTATTCATTGAAAGGAAAAAACAAGACTGAGATGACGTATCCTATGACCAACCAAGATAACTGCGGGCAGGAATATTGGACTTCAAAGCTTCTACCATGTGTAGTTGCATTCCTGAGAGGCTGTTTTATTCCACTTTGTAATAAAAAAAACTTTAAAGAGGGAGTGTGCGTGCGTTTTAGTGTTGGAATGCTACAAGCTGTCTTTTACACATAACAGCCAGAATAACTGTGGAATCTAGAATCATAAAGTGCTATGCAGGCAGACAGATTTATAATTGTGTGAAGAAATCTGTTTAAAAAAAAGAAAGAAAACCCTATAGACTGTGGACTGATGGAGGAAGGATTAACTGTAACAGCAGTAACAGCTAAGACTTTCCATTCTGATCATGACGTGTATAAACTACAGATAATTCTCCTAAGCCTGTGGAATTTGTTTCTCTGTGGGCTTTTATGGGATTCAAAAGTGGTCTTGCTGCACACATTTATGTTTAATCTTTGTGCCAAGGCAGCATCTGCAAGCAGACCACGGATATTACAGGCAAAGCCTGGGAACAAGTTTTAAAGAAAGAGTGAAAGACATTGAGTTCCCTGTGAAGCTGTTCAGGTGCTGGGGGGGAGCTCACTCAATCATGCAAACTACTTCTGAGGAGCAACCATTTCTTTCTCTGTTCAGACTATGCGTCTTTGTTTCCACTCATAAAAGTGTTATTTTTGGATAGTCATGAGAAGGAAAGTGACACTGGTCAGTGTAAAATGCTCATGCAGCAGAGCATGGTGCGTGCGTGTCAGGGAACATCATTAAGTTGATACCATAACAAAAACAAACAAACAAAAAAAATATATACAAATATTACAGTGTTATTACATAAATCACAATTAAGAATTATGGGTATACTTTCCAGTTTATCTGTACAAGCTTATCTATTTATCAATCTGAAGCAGAGTCCAGGGAGTAACTGTTTCCAGAACCTATTTTTTGGAACATACAATGCATATACCATATATATATATGCATAGTTCTACACAAATGAACATATAAAATTACTTCTGAACACATGTATTTAAGTTTAAATTGAAATAACTCCGCCTCATCACTACTTATTGAAAACATTTCTCTATAGCTTTTCTTTTTTTTAGTACATATTTACATATCATTCTTCTCACTCTTATTCCTTCGTGAAATGTTTTTGTGATAACGAGGAAGCCTAATAATTAATTATTGCTTATTATCATACAGAAGCAGAATAGATAAACAAACATCTGAAACAAAGCAAAGTGTATAAATAAGGGAATTTTTTATCAGTCTATCCATCCATCTATCTAGTAAGATAAAATCTCAATTTTAGATTCACGATTCAGCAAAGCACTTCAGTAAAAACAAACGCATTCATATTAAATTTTATTCCCTTAAAATCTGATAATGTAATAAACTGCATTGGTTTCAGATTTTTCTGCGAAATGACTATAAGCTGGCTGAAAAAAATCTGATGAAACATCAAAACAAATATGACTGCAACATAAATCATACCATATGGCCATAAATTTGTGGACATGTCACCAATCCAATTGTGCTTGTTGAACATCCCATTCCCTTTTACTCTTATTACTACATTCACGGTGGGAATTCCTGTAGAATCTGGAACATGGCTGTTTAGATTTCAGCCACAAGAGCATTAGTGAGGTCAGTTAATGATGATGGGTGAGGGGGTCTGGTGCGCCGTTAGCGTTCCAGTTCATCCCAAAGGTGTTCAGTGGGTTTGAGGTCAGGTCTCTGTGCAGGACACTCAAGTTCTTCCACACCATCCTTAGCATGCCATGTCTTCTCGGAGTTTGCTTTATGCACAAGTGTTTGGCCTCCTTCATTGTGAAGTCACAAGTGACACAAGTAAAGTGTCCAATGAAGGGACATTATAATGTTACAATATACAAAGACATTTTGTCAAACATTTTGAGGAAGTCGTACGCATGATTGTGATGGTCAGGCCATATATTTTATATCATGTTTTCACAACATTCACGACATTCACAATGAATTTTATTAAAATCCTATCTGCCTTGGCTAACTGAATAAACCATGAACCTCGTAAATATAAATAAACCAAATACAGATAATTTCACAAATGGTAAGGATATAAAGCTAATCTATCAATTTAAAAAAATAATCCATATCCTTTATTGGTACTTATGCTATTTATACATTATACATGAAACCTGAAGCATAAGGAGTTTACGTATTGTGGGTGTGTAATGATTCACAAAGCACAGCGACCTTTCACACACTTCCCGGTGTGCCGCTTCCTGCTTTCACACTCACAGAAGCTTATTTTCCTTTACACACGGTAAGTTTATTTTCCCATCTTCTGGTGCATACGACTGTTTTTCCTCTTTTTCGATCACTCACACATTCTTGTATTAATTGTGCACGCGCGCAGGACATCATAACAATACTACTCTCACTTACTGGCTTAGCTGCGGCTATTGTTTGCTAGCATGCTCGTGTTTAAACTATTTCTACTAACAACGCACTAACATGTATTCTTTGTCCATCACACTATAACTACGACTATAAAGAGTGTGTGCTTAAATGCATTTAAATTCATTGAAAATAAATTGCAAGCGATAACAGCGTCTGTCTGAAACCGGTAAAAAATAAAAAAAAACAAATAAAATAAAAGAACCGGAAAGACAGCCGGTGAATTGTGCGCCCTTTCACCTACTTCTGCCGGCGGGCGCGTGCGGTCATGTGTTGACATCATGTGGTGGCAGTTTACATAACTTTATTATGCAGTACGTCCTCTATGAACCTAAAATTCACACCGTGTAACTGTACACGTAATGCACATAATATAGTTTTATGCACGCACGATCTGCTGTTTAATGTGTCACTTCTGAACGGTGTATCCGGGAATTCTGACCAAAGCTGCACTTGAAATTTATGTTCCTAAAGAGTCATTCATGGTCTTCTGGGGCTATTTTATGTTATTTATTGCAATTCCACATTTTATAACACCAAAGGAATAAGCAGACATTTCCAGATATATATATATATTTAGTAATGTTAGCAGAAGCCTGTACTAATATCGACGATTTTGAACACGATAAGTGATCTCTGTTTAAGTCAGTGTCTTTATGACATACATATGGTTGTCATAAAAAGGATGGGATGGAACTTAAGTGGCCTGAACAGAGCCCTGACCTCAATCCCTCTGAACACCTTTTGATCGCCTTCTTGCCTGACGTCATTGTCACTGACATCACTGATTCTGTTTTTATGATTCTAATTCTAAAACATTTTTCACACTTTGGTCATATAGTGTAGGAGTGTAGGTGTGTTCTAGGAGAAAAGTGTATCAAGAAAAGGCAGGTCAGTAATTTTCCCAATTAGTAGGTGTAAGGTTAACAGTTGTAGAGGCTATAACTTTGAGCTGTGTTGTAATGTTTGGACATTATTTGCTTTCCTTTTTAAAATAAATGTAGCTGGAACATACCATGCTAGATGACTATTTAAATATTAACAATTCTAATTTCTAGACTATTGCAGCTACAATGCAGCTAGTTATTTCAAAAACAACAGTTTACAGTGATTAAAAAGATCATGATCATGTAATAAAGTTGTCGTTAATTTGTGTTGGTATCATAAACAAGGCTGTAAAGTAATTATGTAACCATTTAACCCTTTTTATATGTTTCCATGAAGACAGTCGGATTTACACTTCTACGCGCTACACCACAGATCAGGATGTTCTCTAGTCTTGCTCGCTGTGCCTCAAGAGCCGCTCTGCATGTGATAAAAGGAGTCAGTCGTCCCTCCAATATAGCAAAAGTTCCTTGTTTTGGGCACCAGACACTGGCAGCAGTCCCACTACCCACTGTTGGAGGGAGTGCAGTGGTTAGATATGCTCAAGTGCTAGACCGAAAGAGGCTGCTGCAGCTGGAGTGGGATGATGGTAGCTATAGCTTTTATCCATTTACCTGGCTCAGGGATAACTGCCAGTGCCCTCTGTGCATGCTGCAGTCAGCACAAGCACGGCGTCTCCTCCTCACTGACCTGGATGTGCATACTGGAATGGACCATGTTCAAATTACTGAGAATAACAAGGTACATTTTATATATATAATCAGAAAAGAAAATTAAAAACGAGTTTTCAGACTGTATTGTTACATGTGGGGATCTGCAAAATTTTTTTAGCCGAATTCTGAAAAACAGGCAAAACATTTTTAAAAGAAATGCAGCTAACAGAACTGACTGAATAAATGATGTTAGTACATCAGAGATAGTTGAGTTGGGAGACAATAGAGACTTGTGTTTGACCTCCTTGAGCGACTTTTAGCTCAGATGAGAAGACAGACTGGTGTAGATGATGCTGATAATCAAAGTAGTAATAAGCATTAAGCAGCATAAACTTGCAGTTCCTTCCTTATTAATTCTTTTAAAAATAATTAGATAAGGTTAGAAATCTAGAGGTTTGTGGGGCATCATTTAGCAGAATTAAAAATAAATTGCCTCTACATGTCCAAACTTTTTTTTTTAGGTCTCAATCATATGGCCAGATCAACACAGGAGTGAGTTTGAACCTGATTGGTTAAAGAAAAGATGTTTCTCATCCGAGGCAAGACAAGCACGGCAGGAGGAACTGTTTCTAAATGGTGAGTTACAGTTCTGGTGATTCCTGTGTCTTACAGTTTGTCTTCTGTGTCGTATTTCTCTGAACAGTTACAGTACTTCATTTATAACTTGTCATACAGCCACACTATTTCCATCTCATAGTTTTTCCGTGACCGTGTTTTTTTTTTTTTTTGCTTTTTAATAAACGTTAACTACAGACAGGTGGGAAACTTAAGGAAAACTTAAGGTCTCGTTAAAAAAGAAGACTCACTTCAGATCCATTTAAATAATGTCAGGCGCATAGACATAGTGACAACAGTGACATTAACAGTGATTTTAGCTGGAGCTTCTGTGTTTCCTGAACTCCCACTTTCCTTCTCTGGGAATATTTTGAATGTGAAATATAAAATTTTGTGTGTAAATTAATGTCATTTTTCCACAGTTTCTTCCAGTTAAGATTTAGAACCATAGCTGAACTCTGTAACAAAGCTTTGTAATACATGTGTGAAATACTTACTGGCAGTAAATTATTAATGATGTGTGAATCTTTTTAAATAAATATGTCTCGATTGATTGCGAGACGATTACTTGGTGTGTAATATCAGTGTACTAGGTTCAAGTGTGGTTTGTGCCTTAAGCCTAAGGCATTTGTCTGAGGAGACACATCCAAAGGATCACCCTGGAGTAGAAATCTTTTCCCACTTCCTGCCATATGGAATCGTGATCTAAGCAACTCGAGAAGAAGGCTGCAACATGCGCCAAACAAACTCGAGCGTGTCTAGCTTTAAGACTAATGGCTCCTTGACTTGATTTGGTCAGGCCACAGCTGGATTTTTGGCGTTCTGTGGCTCTGTGTTAAAAAACCAGACACGGTTTCGTGTGAATGAGATGATCAGGGTACACCTGGGTACACTTTGGAGAGTCTCTAGGCTTAAAGAGCACATATCTGTGTTTCATGA
Source organism: Bagroides melapterus (assembly GCA_028566695.1). Classification (NCBI taxonomy): domain Eukaryota; kingdom Metazoa; phylum Chordata; class Actinopteri; order Siluriformes; family Bagridae; genus Bagroides; species Bagroides melapterus. The sequence goes on from JAOTRN010000036.1 coordinate 6,304,910, forward strand.
ACTGGATCAAAAAGCTGCCAGTCTTTAGATGGACCACTGCTGGAGGTTGTAAATGCCTTTACTCTAAAGTACTTTTCCTCATGAGTGGGCTAATTTATAGCATGGCTCATTGCAACTTTCGGAAGGTCTAACCAACTCTCTAGTTTAACCCAAAGCCGTTAAAAATTCTCTTATATGGGTACATAACAACAACCTTGGTTTCTAGTGAAAGAATACAGCAGAAATCTCTTCCTGCTCAAGGCTATTCCTTTAATTCTCACTGAATCCAGCAGAGCACCTAAATTACCACTTAACCCAAAGGTCATTCTCTGCCCCTTATTCAAACATCTTCCTCGTAAAACCCTCTGAAGCTTCCTGGGTCAGCTCTGCAGCCTGTAATGCATCTGTCGCTAAAGGCAAAGTGCCATTAGTCCTTTCCGCCTTTACGCTGTCTTTCATGTGTAGTAGTTAAAGAGACGGTGCTTTTTTTTTTTTTTTTTTTAACGTTTGCTCAGAGTAAAGCCGCAGGAGGTTTTACATCTTGACAGCATCTCCAACAGTTCTGAGCTAATTTTACATTCCCGAAAGAACTAATCTCTGTGGGGTGGAGATGTTAATGGAACCTGCGTCTGAAGGTGATGTGTTGCTCGTATGTTACAGAATGTCTCTTGGGTCTCACTGATTGAGTTGAGTAACACTGGAGCACCGTGTTTGGATTATCTGCAGATTATTTCCGAGTGCTAATTTAATGCAGAAAGAAATAAGGAGGTTTGTTTGCTGAACATTAGATGACTAAATCTTATTGCATCAAATAAGCCAGTAGTTTTTCCTCCCACTGTGAACTCAGCAGCCAAGAAAGAGCTCATTATCCACAATGGTAATTGGTTCAAGAGCTTTCTGAATGTCTTTAATTCAGGATTGTGCTACTTACAATGGGAAGGTTCTGTACGCACAGCCACGACTGTGTTTTATTTTTTCTTTTTCAAACGCAGGTTCTCAAATGCAGGGTGTGTCATAAATATAGCAGGCACTGTGACACACACGTACAGATTCACACAGGATTACAGAAGGGTTTGGGACTTTTGGAAATGAACCTTTGATTTATTATCCGTGTAGATAAAATAGACAGCTGGCTCTTTCGCACCATTTATGGTGTAAAATATCTAGCTCAATGCCGGCAATACCTTGTCTTGTATGAAAAATTCTTACGCTAGGGTTCTACTCACCTCCATCTGGTTTTAGACAGTATTTATACAGTTATTTTAAGATTATTTCTTGTCACAATGTATGAGATGATCTCAGTAACTGCTTAGCCAAATTTTGCAATGGAATGTATGATAATGGATAATGTGTTCCCCATGATAGCTTTTACACTGAACTTCCTCTAATGATAGACCTGCGATAAATGAAAACGACTGTTTTTCTTACATCATCAGTCATTCTTCATGGACTTCAGTGTGATCTTGGGGCAATAAGGATAATTTTTTTCTTTCCATTAGTACATTTGCTTCGTGTTTTGCCATCGCCCTTGAAGTATTTGGAACTATTTTTTCTGTGAGTTTTGCGTAATCGTATACTGTCCTCCTATTGGTGGCTTTTAGACAAGCGTTGTAACAGCACTCGCAGGAAATTTTCTGACACTGCCAAAACGTTGTTGTCATCTGACTTTGGTCTCAAGGATCTTAACTAACAACCAGCGAAAGTATAAATACAATGTACATACAGCTTTAATTAGATTGTTAAAATTCCCTGATAACATCTTACAGCTGAGTGATTATGAACATTCCTGTGGGAAGGGAAAAGGAGAATAAAATCGACTAATGCATCTCCCATTATACTGCTTCTAATATTGTGGGAAATCATGTGTTTAAGTTATAAAAGATGCAGCGGCTTCGTAAAGGTCCTGTATAAAACATGAAAGCCGTCCTGCATGTTATGTTCCTACACTGTGAATTCACTTTACTCACACACGGACAGTTCACATGCTCACCATACTAAACCATCAGAAGGAAATCAATGTCGGCAAATGAGTCTTGTTTTGTTTTTTTTTCCTTCCCAGTCATTCTATTCCATGTGCTTTTGATCTGTTTGACACAGTTGACAAGGCCAGCTACAGGGCCAGATTAGTGCTGTTGCTGCTGCTGCTGCTGCTGTAAAATCTCTCTGTAAGGAACAATGTACAGATGTGTAACACAGACACTCATCGATAGAAGAACAGGGATTAAAGTTTCCTCGCTAGTGCGTTTGCTAGCGAGTACAAGAGCAGTGCAGCTCCTCTGAGATACAGTGATGTATTATTACTCTGAAGCCCAACTGGAAACTATGTAAAGTGAGACTAATCTCTGATTGGCTCTGAGACTGGAGTACATCCTGCCAGGATATTCTAACAGCGAGTGTGTGTCGTTACGAGAGGGAATGCTGAGCACCGTTGCATGGTAGAGAGCACCATGTGAACCTTCTCACCCTGGGCCAAGTGCCCAGTTTTCTCTATCTCCTCCTCCTTTTACTTTAATCCCAATATTCTGTCAGTTTTTCTTCCATTTCTTTTTTGCTGTGTATCTCTAATTGTAGCATAAATCTTCTAATCCCTCTTTTTAATTGAGTGTTATGTTTTCCATAGGGAGAAATTAATTACATTTCTGGTGGAGCCCCTGCACAGTACAGTTTCATTTCTTTATTCAGTGCTGACTCAAGTTTATTATTTGGATTAACGATTAGCCGATTAAATTAGGGAAATCATCAGATCCTTGGAACTGCTAAAATGTGTGTACGCTCACTTTAGAGTTGTCAGATTTGGTGATTTGATGATGTGAAAGGACAGTGAGGGTGCGTCTATAAACAAATAAGAGGATAATCCAAATACACAGATGCATTCCTTGACCTTAATACAGTTTTTTCTTCCTTTTAGAATCCTCTAATTAGTCTAGAATCCTCTCCAGAGCACACAGTTAGATGAAATCCCTAAACTGTATATATTGACATGATCTGCATCCAAAATACAGTCAATAGAACAACACTTACAAGAGGAATTGTCACCGTCTACAGTGAATAAAATTACTTTGTTGACACAATTAGATTTTGAAAAACATTACAGAATTATAGAATTCTAAAAATAGGGTTAAAAAAAAAGGATGCTTTAAATAACATATTTATTTAGAGCGTTTCTCTACATCAAAGACAAAAGCCATTTGGGCAAAATGTTAAATTTAATAGACTGAAACTAAAAATAAACCAACATTTAAATGTGGAGTTTTCCCTTTTCAACTACATAAAAGTGTTGGTCTAACAGCTCTATTTCACATAATCCCTGAAAGTATGTGCTTCATGTGGAGTAGATTAAACTTGTTTGTCCATGTGTTTACTCACTGGAGTGTTTACCTGCCCTGAAGTCTGTTTTTTTTGTGTGCTGTTTTATTACCATTTCTAATTAATGTGGCAGTTCTGGATTAATTCATATGCTCATATCTATATCTGTGTGTGTGTGTGTGTGTGTGTGTGTGTGTGTGTGTGTGTGTGTGTGTG
>JAOTRN010000036.1:6325594-6335634 GCA_028566695.1 Bagroides melapterus
TCTCTCTCTCTCTCTCTCTCTCACACACACACACACACACACCTGTCAATCATCTCCTGTGGCCCCTGGTCCATACCCATTCCCTCCCTTTCAAGCATTACAGCATCCAGAAATGCGTCCTCCCAAAACTGCAACTGGTCCCATAGAGTAGAGCGCTCCTTACCTAAGTACATAAACACACACACACACACACACACACACACACACACACATTATTGTGATATAATTAACAGTTTCGGCACAAGCAAGGTGTCAAACTGAAACAGTCATCCTCACAAATGCCACTGCTGTGCAGTATGTCGAAGTTTATAAACAACAAAGCAACACATTTTAATATAAGACTAAGTGCTATTTCACACCGCACTCATGCTTAATAACTGTTAATCACCCCCTCACTTCAAGAACAATGGCTTCCATACATTAGATTTTTATGTAATACATACACAGTACTGTACAAATAACAAATACGTGCCTAAAAGTTTTACACGTAAGAATGATTACAAGTTCTCTTACCATCGCCTGTATTTTCACACTGCATAAGGAGGAAGTATGAGACGTATATTTAGCAAATATAAAATTAGAAAAAGACATGGTTCCAAGTTGGCTACAAAGCCCAGGGGAGGAAGCACTGCTGTTGGCTTAGTTGCTATAAAGCAAAAGTTATTTCCAGTGCTACCAACTGAGATGCTTTCAATTTCATAATAACAGCAATAATGCTACTGGGTAGTTATTATGTAAATGTTAAATATGTATATTTATTGCTCTCTCTCTCTCAATTACTGTAATAGATCGCTAGCCATATTGTATACACACACACACACACAAGCATACAGTACATGCTTCATGTACGGACACACCCACACCCTCATGCACACACATATCCCAGGTTATTATTCAGATTTAGGCCCTACTCAGAGAGAACGTTTCCATGGCAGCATCCTCCAGCTGATCCCACACTGAGCTCTTATCCCTCCCTTTGCAGCATTAAGAGAAATAGAAGAGCAGGAAAGAGAAAAATGAGCAAAAGGGCAAAGCAGCAGAGCAGGGTACTGTTAGTGCATTAGTGTATTAGCGACAATCTGTACAGTGTAACAGAGAAGCAAACAATACTCCGTATACCATATATACACAGCAAAGATGAAGAAAGCCAATACAGTGCAAAAGACAAGTTTGACTCTTATCTTATGTATGTAATTTAGGCTGAAAAATAATTTAACCAGTTATGTTACACTATATTTTTAAGATTTAAATAAAATATAATGCCATACTCTAGAATGACACAATTAATATATAAATGACCTAACCTAAAAAAAAAAAAAAGTTAGACAATCAAGATAAATATCGAGGCAATTTTAGAAGAATTCAGAATAAAGCATAAAACAGCACAGAAAAAAAAAAAAAAAACAATAATTCAAGAGAAGGCATGATTACATAGAAAAGGTTTCAAACAGAGCTAGAAAGAACATGTGGAACTGGATTTGGGATAAAAGGATGTGAGCAGTCCTACCCAGAAGCCCCTCACACAGGTAGATCCTCGTGCTGAAATCTTCAACAGGCTGGACAGGAGCTAACTTAGCCACACCCCCAATAGGTTCCTTCACACCAGGCTTCATCTTATGGGTCTTTCCCTGAGATTCAAGTTTGAATATACATTTATTACATTTTCTGTACACACACTCACAAAAAGCGAATTAGTCGGGTAATAAACTGGATCATGTATTACGACCACTGATACTCACAAACACAGAGCTGGTAGCAGGGTTGGTCTCAATCTCGCTGTCTGAGAGGGTGGAGCGAGACAGAGCGAGGTGAGGAGAGGGACGACCACTCAGACCATCTCCTGCTGTGCTGCTCAGGTCACTGTCAGCCCCCAGGGTCTCACCTGAGCTGTTACTCACCTACACATCAGAAGACAAAGTTCACCATCGTATCTCAACAACATGGGAATTATAACGAGAAACATGAAAGCAGCTTTGGAATAGATACAGGAAAGCCAGTCTACCTAGAGGTGAAGAGGTCTAAATGTGTTTTTTTTAGGAACATTTACTAAAAAATTATATTTATAATATAATCCATTTAGAGCCATATATGGTCTCTGGGGAAAAATCATTAGAAAGAGAAGGTAAAAGACACCACCGCTACCAACCATCAATACCATCACTATATTTATAATTCTGTACACACAACAATAAAACAATGTAATAACATGTATATAACTAGTGTGTTTCAGCATCTATATGTGGTTTATTTTGCCCTAAATAAATATTTCCAGAAATCTGAAAAGGATTTGAACAGTGATCCTGACTGCCCTAATGTGTAGTAACTCAGGGTTGGTCGTGCCCTACCACTGTACTGGCTTCAGAGTCCTGACTGGTGCTCCTCGTCAAAACTGGAGGCTCTGAACTCGCCAATGATTCCGTATCACTCTTCTGCAGACACATGAGTTCTGTTGTAGTCTAGTTCAAGACAAATTCTTTGAAATTTATAAATGTCTGATGATTAATCTGACTTCACACACACACACACACACGCACCTGAGAGCCTGAGGTCACACTGAGCCCGCTGTCCGCACTGATCTGGGATTTCTTCTCCTCTGTGTCGCCACCTTCCGGACGCTGTTTTGCCCCATCCACCCCTGCAGGAAATACTCAATCAGTTTATACTTCATCTGTCTCTCTGCACTGCAGCCTGGGACACGTCAAATGTCTAAAAGCAAGCCTAAGAATTGGAGCTACACTGGATGCTTGGAAAATGTGTTTATTTTGTGTTATTTATTACCGATTACAGTGACAAATCTAATTACTGTGTAATCTCGTTAAGCATTTTCATAATAATTTACTAACATTTCTACTGGAAATGATCATGTTACTCGTAGTTTTGTCTTGCTTCTACTGTCACTATATCATAACAGCTCATCTCATGTATTAGCTGGCTTCCATGGGTTCCTACAACATTTATCAGGGCAAAGAAAAATACTAGCTCTTATTCATTAGTGTCGCACAGGGTCAAATCTTATAGTGGATTGTACGCACATTCCACCGAGACTTTATATTGATCATTGGTGTCACTCGGGGCTTGTAAATTTTAAGAGAAATCCTGAAAACACTTAATGTGCAGCTAAATAATCATCAGTAATTAAAGTAAGTGTTGTAAAAAAAAAAAAGGGTGTGTTTCATGTAAGGAAGAAATTATACAGGACATTGGTGTGTGTCATATGCAGAGGATAAGTGACTGAAAAAAATAAATACTGTGACCATTTCATGAAGTAGATGCAGATTCATTCATAGGTCATTAAGTGAGCTAAAATCTGTGCAGGATTGATGAATAAGAGCCACCCACTTTTCACCATGTTATTACCTTTAAATTTGACTATGACTATATTTGCAGTAGTAATTACTAATATACAGACTAATCTTTGATATTTCTACACCAGCACCACTGTGCAGGTCTTAACACAATAGCGAGTTTTTAACCAAGCACCCAATCTAGCACCTATCTGTACCAGAGCCATGTCACTACAGTATAGAAAAGAAATTTCACAAGACCGGTTTGTTCACCATAGTGCTACCTTATCACAGGTTCACACAGACAAAAGCAGTCATACATGCAGGCAAACACACAACCAGTCAGTCAGACACAGGAAGTGGGGACAAAGCTTGGCTGCAATTAATGTGTCAATATGATGGTGAATTTCAGTTTTGCAAACGAGCAGCACTAGATTACACTGTGCCACTCAGTGTGCTGCCAGTGAAGTGAAGAAGAAAAAAAAAGTCATCAAAGAGCATCAGAGACATGAACATGTTTTCTAAAGCTAATGAACAAAAGAAACAAACTTGTTTCAAAGACTGATTTTTAGAGTCTTGTACCATTTGTGTTTTTAAACAGTGTGAAAAAGTTTTTGCACCTAAATACACTGGTTGCTCGTTTAAATAAACATCTTGGTATTAGACGCCTTTTAGAAAAGAATGATATAGCAAATTAAAAGGTGCATAAGTCTGCGTGTTCAGAAAGAAAAATACATTTAAAGCACATCATTCATATGAAGTCATGTTGTTATTTGTAAAAATAGGAAACCAAAAAAATACCAAGAACAAGTGTGGTCTGCACACTGGTATACTGTACCTCCCACTAAAATAATTTTTTTTACAAAATTGTACAGGCAAATTTTATTATCTCAAAAAATGTCTAAAACAACATGAAACCAAGCGTTCTCAAAAACTTTCTAGGGCTTACAGAATTCAAAGGCATTTTCATTTTGGGCCATGTGTCAGAAGAATGTCTCTCTGAGAAGAGAAATAATAGGGACAGGATAGGGTTTTCTCACTGTAAAAGAGGATATTTGATAGTTTGCAGGTTGGGAAAATCTAATTGGGTGCTTAGGGAAGTGATCTTACTCTGTTCCTTTTCCAAAGCTTTTTGCTTTCTGTTATCCTGGTGCTTGCTCCACAATTCTACCCAAGATGCATTGCAAGCAAGGAGAGAAAGACATAGAGTGAGTCAGAGAGCTGATTGAATTGTCAGATATGGAGGATTGGAGGATGAGCATTTTTTTTTAAATCAAAACAAAACAAAACAAAAGAATGATATGATTTTTAAATAGCCCTTAACAATGCAAATGTCACTTTCCAAGATGAGGAAGTTTTGTAATGTTCACACATAGCTATACTCAATAGTATGCTATTACAGTAAATGTTATGTAAATGGCCCAATCATAGCCATTGAGGTGGCATTACAAAGCGTCCTGAGCTCTACAACCATGATCCCGGAAAGACAATCAGACCTCTGTTTTAATAAAAACAGTCTCCATATTTATTCACTTTTTTTACATTTGCACAGACATTGTAGACTGGCAGGTTGTGACTTTCCAGGGTCAGGGTGGAGGCCCGGGCAGAGCGAAAGGCATGGAATGGGGATGAGAGGCCAGCCTTGCAGCTGCTGGGTGAAATGGGATGCTGCAGAAGCAGGAAGTGCAATCTCAAAGACATTCTGTAGAATTGAAGGTGCATCTTTACCAAAGGACACACAGGGAAAGGTTATGGAGTAGGGAACGTTCCCCTGTACGCAGACCCGGATATGAACACCAAACTGAGCCCAAGCAGCTCTGAGTCAATGCTAATCCTGAGGCTGTTTACAGGGGAGGGGTGTTCTATAGTTCATGCTGGGAAGGTGAGACAGAGCGGGCCTTTATCACAGAGAGCAGTGGTACAGCCCAGGACGGAGTCCTAGCTTTCCATGACGCACAGCGGCAGGTTTGTGGCTTAAAGGAAACTTACTCTAACATGCAACCAGTGGGTTCAGGGGGAATCTGGCAAACAGAGAGTCAAAAACTAATACATTCTTATCATTCCAGTGGAGTGTTCACACGCACACCGGGCACCGATCTTTCCAATAATCCAGTAATGAGTCAACACCAGCCAGTGATTTTCAAACAAATTCAATAATTGATTCGGAGAACGTACTCCAAAAAAATCTATAACGATTTTCTTGAAATCAATGCAGAATCATTTTCAATGCTTGGGAAATTCTTGGTGCAGACACTTAGTGGAATAGAGGATATGAGTTAAGGCCCAAACAAAAGACTGACATCGTTCCTTTAGGTCAGGTGGTCTAACAAGCAGGGAGGCGCATGCAGGGGGCTGAGGTTTACACACCAATAGAAGCAATAAAATTCTCTTCGTTCAGACTCCGGGTGTCAAACTGGCGTGCCCCTTTCCCAGTGGGAGGGGGTGGCAGCTGAATTCTGGGCATCAAGAGCACGCCTGCCGCTCTGGCACTCTCAATGCGGACAGACGGACTCTCCTTACTGTCCGGACTGCTCACCCCATCCGTGGGACTCCGCTTTCGCTTTTCTGGCTCTGTGCCATAAGGAGGCGTCATGTGAAATGACATACATACAAAAACATCGACAAGGAACAAAAATCAGAGGGAGGAAATAAGCAAGAGACAGGTGGTGGATTTAAGGAGATTTACTTGATTAATTGCTGTAAAAGAGGAGCAGCTGTTAAAAGATTAGGTAAAAGAACAGCAGGAAAGAACCAAACACGGGTGTTGAGGATGAAGTCCCAAAGTTAGAATTAGCATGATGAAGTTGCTGATTTTTTTTAAATTAATAAATCTTAAGGACAAGACAATATATTAAACATTTATTTGTTTATACCTACATATTCAACCTAAGGAACACAGTCACTCATCAATTTTGGTGAAACATTTTCAACAGGAAGTTCCATAGTGAGTTTAATTGTTCGGTTTGGAAACTCAATTCAAAGTTAACAATGCCTCTTGCGTGTTACCTTTGGTTTGATAGTGGGTGCGTGCAATTTCTAACAGGCTGAACACACTGGCCATTCCACCCAGGCCTGCATTAGTGTAGGAGTGCTCCAGACTGGAAACTGTGCATTTCAGCAGGTCCAACATGCCTTTATACACCTTTCTGTTAATCTCCTAACAAACACAAACACACAGGTGGAAATATTTACTGCACGCATCCTGACACTGTACAGATTCAGCATTTCTTTCTTTTTCTCATTTTAACTGTCTCACATAACTCTCCCTTTAAGTGACTCACCACATCTCTGATGACTTCCTGCCTAGCGTCCTCTTCTGATTGGACCGCACGATTGAGCTTGCTAAGCATAAAGACACGCAGCTGCTCATTTTCCAGCAGACGTCGCACCTTCTTCATGTTGAGCCAGCCGACACCCTGGCCATCCAACACGCTCAGCACTACGTCCTTTAGGAAGTGCTGATTTTCACTGCACACACGGACGAGACCAGCGTGACTCTTTAAAGCTGATCATCAGTTCCAAAACCTGTTCTCTCTGGCAAGTGTTTTAGTTTAAGGTTGTTCAAGCCAGTTTTGTGGTGTGTAGGATAGAATATAGGCTTGGAGATGGCCTGGAGTGTCACGTGTAAAGCATGTTACCTGGTGTTGTTGGCTCGGCCTTGGGGTGAAGGCGGCTCTCTCTTTACAGTGGGACTGTGCTTAATCACTGAGGACTTTTGATCCACCAGTGCTCGAGGAGCACGAGAGCCTGAGAAAAGACCAGTTAATTAGCACCATATATTGATCAAGGACACAGAATAATATAGAATTACAATGTATACATACACACCCTATTCAGTGATGTACCAAATACATCATTACTAATGAACAGCTAAACACAAAATCCATTCACAGCAAACAAAAGCCAAAAGTGTACACAATGCAAATAACACGCCATTTGCACAAATAAACACACTTCACTTCTGTGTTTTTAATAGAATTCTGCACGCAGAGAAAACAACGCTTAAAGCATAGACGATGGCAGGTTTCACTTTTTTTTTTCAATCAAATCCAAGTTGCACACCGCAGTAGGAACAGTATGATCATAGCTGGTATAACACAAGGTGAGCAGGATGATGGAAAACAGACTACAGATACTGTATGATGACACTCACTTTGTCTCTCTCTCTCTCTCTCTCGCTCTCTCTCACACACGCACACACGCACACACACACACACACACACGCACACACACACAGTAAACAAAATGAGAACAACTGGAAAAAGGAGTAAGTGAGTGAGGTCTGCATGGCAACAATATATCATGTGACAAGTCATATGACTCATGCAGAGACACAACGTAAACAAAATAGTACATAAAATAACTTGGAAACCACACATTTATTTTGTCAAGACAGCTGGTGTAAAGCACATTTCTATAATCAGTGTTAATGTGTGGGTTGATCACATGGTGGGTTGGGCCCATGTTATAAACTCTTGTCATAGCTGTATGAAAAATGATCTCCAGTGGACACACATACTAATTCAGAGGCCTGTTCTTATCGATTAGGAAAATCCATTACAAGCATCTGAAAAGAATAAACGGAATTTGAAAATAAATAAATGATTCAACAGCCTCCAAAGGTTCAGTACTAAATTCTTGGTATTGCACTTAGAAGTCGGATATGAAACTAACAAGAAAAGGAAAGCATGCCACATTTACAGTATTCATTCACTCATTCTTTCATACTTTCATCCGTCCATCCATCCATCTTCAGTATCTGCTTTATTTTCATCTTGCTCATAGTGGCTTAAAATACATTCAGCAAAATCCATAAGAAAATATTGTAGGTACAAACAAAAATAACTATAGAAATGAGTCTGACTGAATAAGACGGTGGGAGTGATAGTGGGAGTGAGATGCATATATAGAAAATTTTTTTGAATGCCACAGAGACCAATTTCTGCCTATGAATAACAAATATTTTATTGCTAGCTGCTGAATTGTAAGGAGGACTTGCATTTAATAATAAAGTTGGAATTTATGACTGATTTTGGCATTTATTTACTAAGTAGTAACATAAGTAAACATATTAGGATAAATATGTATATAGGTAAGTTAGTAAATTAATTTGGTGGTAAGTAAGTAAGCATTGATATCATAGTTATTTTGGTAAGACAAGCAAAAATGATCTGTTAGCTCACCATTGTAAATAAATAAAATACAAGTACCCTGAAAACCTATCCAACATTCCTGCATTAGCATACTTGAGAAACTGGCCTTATTGGAAAATTACAACTTAAAAGATAACATATATAAAATATAAAATTAAATACAAGTATACCTTTTTTTTTTTTTTTTTAAAGGCAGCAGATGCAGACTCAGAATCTCTCAACTCACTGTTGTCATATTTCTCAAGTTGAAAACTTAAGTCAATTAAAATAAATCTTAAACTACTACTTAAACTAAATTAATGGGCCCAACCCATATAAACAGTGAATTCAGTGGAATAATGGCACGAATGAGCAGATTAACTGGCTGCACTAAATATTAAGTGTTTTGAATTACTATTCACTGAATTTATTCACGAGTTTAAGTACAGTATAATTCCTAGCATGTACAAAAGTGGAAATCACTTACGTGTTAATAATAATTGTGAAATTCGTGTCTAATTAAAGAGGTGTGATGTACGGAACTACATTTGCAACGACTGTCCCCAAATATAAAGTTTACAGTCCAAGAGGTACATTAGTAGATTAGAACATTAGTATTTAGTTGACATTAGGATTACACATGTAATCAAAAACGTATTATTTATTATTTCTTTGTATCTATATGAAGTAAGTCTGCAGGTTTAAGGTAATTTGTGCATGCCTAAGAATGACACGGTTCTTATACACCTAGGCAATTGATTAAGGATATAGAATTTAAGAAAACTTAATATAAAGTGAAGCCACAAAAATGAGATAACTACACGGACAAACAACCAAGTGACTCTCAGCAGCATGACAAAAAACAAAGGTGGAAGAAGAGGATGCTGGGAGATGTAGTTGACTGGCTTTGGAGAAGCATGCAGCTCACGCAGCAAAGGGCGGAACCCACCTTCTCCGCTCCCCGGGCCGACCTCTGTTATTATCTCCATTAGAGAATTTAGCCCAAATACTGGACACAGAAGCCAGAATTAGTGCAAAAAGGGGGGTTAAAGGGGGACAGAGAGCAACACCGGCCCAGACAGAACCAGTCCGAACATCAACCCACAAGCACAAACACCAGACACATGGACAGAGCGGAGCGGAAACAACCAGCAGAGAGAGCGGAAGAGAAAACAAGCTAGAAAGTGAGGGAAAAAAATGTGTGTGTAAGAGAAAGAAAATAGAAAGGGAAGGGAGAGGTTTTTCAAGGATTGTAATGAATTCTCAATTGTTTTACTGTAAAACTGTAATTCTGTTTTACTGTGTATCTTAATGGACAAGAGAAGCTACACCACAGTTATTATTATTATTATAATTATTATTATACAGAGCGCTTATTTCATCATTTGGCTCTGCTAACCTACAGTGCGCTGTCTTCTCCTCTGTGCCAAGACAGAAGCCCAGTGAAGGTCAAAACAAGCTCCTGCTGTCACTTTGACTTAACCTTTCTAGCCAGTGTATTCCACTAGAATATAGAGCAAATCAGAATGAGAAACACATTTCTAAATACTCACTCACTCACTCACTCACTCACTCACTCACTCACTCACTCACTCACTCACTCACTCACTCACTCACTCACTCA
>JAOTRN010000036.1:6352542-6374084 GCA_028566695.1 Bagroides melapterus
CAGAAGGGTAATAGTGTAAATATTTAATAAATATATATGATAAATATTTAAAGCAAAATCCACACCAAAGGCCTTATTTTCATGTGTGCCTCATTGTAAATACACCATTAGGCATCAGCATTGCGTGAGGGTATCAAGCTGCTTAGTAAAAATGGTACGTTAAGTAATTTTTTTTATCACTTTATATATCATAGAAGTGATAGGTATTCAATCACAGATATATTCCCACCATATGCTCAGGGTCCAGATCCAATGTGAAACATGAACAAACACTTATAGAAGTGATCAAAGTGGTGATGAATCGATGCATAATAATCTTATTTTCTACAATATTACCATGAGAGTTCAAAATTTTGTCATCCTGATAACACTAGTCTGAACTCTCCTGCTGAACATACACAACGAACACCTCCAGTTCTCCCTAATGCATTTTTATTTTGACAGGACCTGCAGCAGACAATGTAAACACATGCATACACAGGCAGCTGAAAAGCAATTTCATCCTATTCACCAGGGGCTCCAGCAGCATACGTGTGCATACAATCCAAACCAAATAAGATCACACTAACAAACAATACACGCTTTTCAGGTAGAGATGAAAGAAACCATTAAAATACAATCTGCCAGTATAGCCTCAGCGTTTTATCGTATCTGCTTTAAAGTGAGGCCTGTTTACTTTCCGATGACCTATTCTGACCCACAGCTTTTTACCAAGGGGAAAAACAATGAGAATGACAAAAGAACCTGAGATCTTGATGCACACGGTACACCTAGCTGTAGCCTGCAGTAAAATGGGGCACTTATTCAAAAGATGAGTCGGAACTGTATGTGTAAACATACAGCCACCTGTACACACCAGTCCTTTTTTAATTCATATTAATGAATGATATGTTGATGAAATATACCTAATATTTTGGTTTTTGAGCATCACTGGCCGATCAAGTTACACATACAGAACCTTCAAATAAAATATTGGCAGGTGACAAGCGCCTTCCTGAAAAAATGCTAAATAAGGAAACCCACATAGACGCAGGGGGAACATGCACAAGAACTCCTGTCACGCAGTAACACAATCGAGTACATTTCCTTGCTTATCCCGTGCTAAACTGGGTCAGTGTTTATCAGACTGCTCCATGCATGCACAGGGGTCTGAACAATCCATTTGGCATGCTTATGACACAGCCCTTGTGTGACATGGCTTCAATTCTTTCCTTATTTCTACGGTTCGCTGCAAGACTCGGCATAATACAATCTTATATTGAGTTAAGAAGGCTCGCTGCCTGAGGAAACATCTGACTGTCTGCTGTTAAAAAGCAGCAGGGAAAATGCACTGAAGCTCTCACTCTCAGCTACGAAACCAATCAACTTTATGTAATACATAAGAAAAGGTTTGCTCTGAATTCTGAGCTTGTGCCAGACTGCCCAGGCTACTGAGTTAGGCAATTAGACATAATCTAACGATTGACTAGTTACTTAATAAATATAAACTAAATAACTGGTCAAAATTGGAACCAAATCATTCAACCAGTCACATGTATTTAAGTCTCATGTTATTCCTAGTGAAACATGACACTTAATTTACTTAAATTAGGCAATATTCCTCAGTGAAAGTGTGATATCTTCAGATGACTTCACTGGAGAATACGGACTGAATTTCAAGAAAACTCAGGCTGCTCTTAGCTTACTGAACATATATTTTTCCTAAGGTTTAAGAGCCTTGATTGGAGATATTAAGCTCTTAGAACAAGTATGTTTCAACATCTGGCACATACACCATTTCAGATTGTGAAAGACTTGAGTAACCCAAGAGATTTTGCCACGCTGCCTCAAAAGCAATGATATTTCAGCAACACGCTGAAACAGAAGTGCTATTCATTTCTACAAAGCAGCTTGCTTTTCAGACTAGAGGTATTTGGCTGATGGTTCTGAGACAGGATATAATTGAGTAGCTTAAGGTTAAGGACATTGCTCAGTGCCAACACCCAACAGTGGCAGCTTGGCAGTACCAGGGCTCAAACTCAAGCTTATGATCAGTAGCCCAATGTATTATCCAGTGAGCTACCAATGCCATTTTCCAATCTATTTCACCAATTCCGATTGCTGTTCGTTTGTGTTGGAAAATTGGGTGTGGACCACAACATGTATGAAAGTAATTGCTTCCAGATTTTCAAGTTGGTTGAACTTGTTAATCCTCCTATTGTGAGCAGCCACATACATGTCTAGGTCTGCAGAACCCGAATGACCTCTTAATATATTCAACGCAACAACAAAAATCACGAGTATACTGTTTTTGCTACACATTCTGGTGCACCATATTTAACCGAATTGAAATTCTGTTTAAAGGATTTGGTCCTCTGGTAGGACAATGCTGATATGCGAAACATTTGTAAGTCAGCATGTACTTTGAATGATCCCAGAATATCTGAAGCCAACAACCATAGAGTAAAGTCAGCGAGTCTTTCTCAGGCCTGTCCAGTAAACGCATTAATTCTGCTCTCTGACTGTCACACCCTGCTGCAGGCCTTTACTTAGTGATTAATAGGCAAACTCTTCTGCTGTGAAGGCGAATCCTAGCTTCCCATTCCACCTACCACACTAAAAATATCACATCAGATGTGGAGAAGGAAGAGAAACAGACGTATATAAAGCACTCTGGCCTCCGGATGATTTGTAATACGTCAGTAAAACCAATCCAGCTTCTATTTTTTTATTTAATGTTCTAACACCACGGCCTCCATATTACTATTAAATGGTCACAGTGTCTCAATGAATCTTCAAACAATCTTCAGAAAGGGGGCTCCATAAAGATGTCATTAAAACAAACAAACATCCCAACAAACAAATAAATATCACACCTAATATTTGCAGGAGAAAACACACGCTATGTTTTCCATTTCTTTAAGGCTCACATGCTACTCTACTTATTTATACAGTCATGCAAACAACTTTTTTTTTTTTTAAAGTACTGAAGCAAATAAAGTGTTACAAACTGGTTGGGAAACTTGTCACTCAAGTTGGTTCTCACCTTTACTCTTCTCATGATGCTGATATTATAAGCATAAGTCCAGGTTTATTAATCATCACATGGAATAATACAAAAGAGAAAAGAAGACTCTCACATAATGTATTAAATTTGTAAATATATTTGTTGGTCTCAATACCAAGGTAAACAGCCTCAGAACTAACCCATGTGTGTGTGTGTGTCATATTTGATTCAACAGCTTGCTCAATTGTGGCGTGTGGAACAAGTACAGAGACTCCAGAGACCCTGTGAGTCCATGACGTCATGTGATTTTGATCCCATGTGCATCCTTGTGTGCCCAGATGTAACCCAGTGCAATCAACTCCAAGGTAATGAGTTTCTACGCCGACCTGTTTTTTTTTTCCACTGGTGCAGCTGTGAATGTATTTGTGAGGCGACAATTCGTGGGGCGAAATATTGCATGGTGGAATATATAAGAAAAAAAAAAACACCTGGGAATCGCATGAGAAATACTTATTAATGGAAAATTTATAATTTTTCTGGACTATGGCTATCAAATTATGATCGGTATATAAAACATATAACGAGTTCCCATACTAATAGTTATATGGCAGAAGGTTTATTTTGGATTCATTACAGCATCTAATGCAGTTAAAAGGTTGCTATTTATTTTGGTTTTTATGACATTACAACTGAGCAATTAAAGGGCCCTGCGAAAGGAAGCAACAATGGCAGTCTAGTAAAGCTAGGATTTGTACTCACAGACTCAGTCAGTTTTTCACCCTGAGGGGGTTTTTATTTGCAGCCAATAGGCTTGTCCTTTAGACAGCCGTATTATTGAGACATGTGAGGATTAAATGAGCTAATCTATAATCAGATAACACAATCCTAATCCTCACATGGGTTACTTAGATGGGGGAAAAGACTGAAAAATACATTAAATTTAATTCAAGTTAAAACTAAATAAAGAAGAGTTTTGAATTCATCCTGACGTATTCGCTGACGGCAGACCTTTTGAAAAACATATAAAAGTAAATAAACCTTAATTTAAAGAGCCGTTGTTTGTACTAGTTGTTGTAGATGGTGCTGTTAATATTTTTGCACCAGTTATATCTGTTTAGTGCTTTCTAATAAATAAAAAGATTTTTTTTCAATATCACCCAGCCCTTGACAGTGAATCAGAACAAGTAGAAATTGTTGAAATTATAATTAGAAAAGAAAAGGAATGCTGTTGCTGAGGCTTTCAAATAGATGTTTTGTGTTAATGATTTTTCCCTTCATACAAATTTCCATTTTAACATATTGACATAAACCAGTGCCGAACAAAGCAGGAGAGCTCTGGTTAAAAACAAACAAACAAACAAACAAACAAAAACAAAACCCGTTATAACAGTTTTCAAATCACTTCATAATGATCATCACCATTAACATTATTTGTAGAGTGTTGTAGATTGATCCTAATTCCTATGATCTTATTTCCTTTTGTCTCTTTTCCTGACCTCTGAATAAATATACAGGTCGTTAAATAATGTTATAACTCTTTGTATCGTTTTATTTATTTCTGGTTAATAAACTCAAATCATTCTCCATTTTCGTGGGTGAGAACATGAGGAAGCATGCATATGAGCTGTGGGAAAGTCTGTCTCTGTCAGGAAAGTGTTCATTAATATTACAGCTCAAATCATTCCAGATTAATACTTTTTCA
The DNA here is from genome assembly GCA_028566695.1 of Bagroides melapterus. Classification (NCBI taxonomy): domain Eukaryota; kingdom Metazoa; phylum Chordata; class Actinopteri; order Siluriformes; family Bagridae; genus Bagroides; species Bagroides melapterus. Next base: position 6,357,231 of record JAOTRN010000036.1, read on the forward strand.
TTTTGCTGGGGAGTAAAAATACTTTGCTTTTGTTTGGGTGATACAGAAACATATGCTGATGTTATATTGTGACTCTCTGATGCAAAATTATATCACACTAAGCCTAATTGGTATTGAGCAAATCTGCACTGCAAAAACAGACGGTGTCCTTAATGGACAAGAGATAACAATCTATTGTTCACAAAAAGAGCTAACACAGAGCTAACTAAACTGACTGGCATCTGCTCCTCCACCCAGAAAAACAAACAGGTTTTCTGCCTCTCACAAACACAGCAGCGGAAATGTTTAACAACCAAATATTACAAGAAATGAATTAGGAAAGTGTAGTAAGAAAGATAACCAACAGTAAGGAACTGATATAACCAGTATTATCCTGAATTATGGCTAATTCTTGTAGGATTTTATAAATGTGAGATTATACTGAGGTTAACGTTTTTTTTTATCAGATATTTCATTAATTGAAAATTTTTCATTTTTAAGTAAATATTAAAGCAATGGGTCATTATTTAAAAAAAAAAAAAAAAAAACAGCTGAAACAGTGCCAAAACTCCCCCTACGTTATCTAATTCACTGCTGGGTCTGTGATCTCGAAGATCTGTGGCAGATGGTGTCAGGCTCCTGTGATTAGTCTCAGAATGACCCTCACGGGATTGAGGCCTCTGAAGCTGTTAAGACTAATGTACTGTGCTCGGCTTCAGGAACACCTGCTGCATACACAGGACTCACAAACTTACAAAATGTCAAGCGCAAATAGCTCCACTAGGCTTTAGGTACAGAGTTGAACATGGCTAATGCTTTCACATCCCTGGCTCTCTGTTCGGTTCTCTGCAGGCATCCGAAGATGTTGTGGAACTGGACGTGCCGGGCTCAAAGGTCATCTCGGCAGGTTTCCAGCTTATTGCTAAGGGAGTGGCGCAGAGCTCTGGGGAGCGAAAATGTTCTTAAGTGCCTGCAGGGGCCACCAATATCAGTCACTTAAACAAGATGACTGCTGACAGAACGTTGAGTTTTAGCTCTCTGAAACAAGGCCAGCAGGGTGAAAAAGGCTGTGCTTCTGAAACCCTGCAGTTTTAAAAAGAGCGTTCAACTGTGATCTAAACATACACGCTACATTTCATTCTAAATTTTAGTGATCCTTATACATTTATCGCCCTTATCTAGAGCAAACTACATTTATTGAAGGTTAAGAGCTCAACTGTGGCAGCTTGGTGGTCCTGGGATTTAAACTCGCAACCTTCTGACCAGCAGTCGTACACCATAATCATTGAGTTACCGCTTACACTTAGACCACAACACTGCTGATATCTCAAGTCTGATTAGTCAGATTCATCTGAGAATTTTAATTTATAGTTAATGAATTAAATGTGAAGTAAATATTAAAATGTATGCCCTTGATCTGCTACTCCACCATTTCTACAGTGCCACTCTATACGTGCTTCACAAAGCTGGATTAAATAATGTGTTAATTTCTTGATGTAGACACATTTCATGTGAGATGTTTACTTGTCATTTTGGAAGGAGTCTCCAGTGCAAGTGTATTCTTTAATAATAATAATAATAATTAAAAAATGAGTAGTGTTTGCAAATGCTGTTGTTATAATAGGAATAAAACTCTTCAGAACATGATGTTACTACAACAATCGTTTGCAAGTAGAAAATAAAAACTGTTTATTCTGTAAATATCTGATCTGGATTAAGCTTTTGCAGGTTAACAGATCCAATATAACAGCCTCAAGCCTCCCACCTTTAATTTACACCACAGCGGACATGTTTCCCTGATGGCTTTTAATGATTCATTGCAGAGGGTAATTCATGTGGCAGGTAAATGCATAGCTGCCATCGACTGTCCCACCCGCCGGCAGGACATATGCTCAGTGAAATCCTCCGTGTGCAGTTCTCTCTGACATGCATTCACAAAGCTGAAGAGCACCGTCCCATAAACCTGAACACAAAGTGCCACGTGCCATAGCTGCACTTTTCCACACAAGCAGTAAATGAGTGATGAGCTACAGAATATCCAGAGCCAAAACACCAAAGTGCACTATTATTTTACTTTTCTAATACCAGTGCTATTTAATATTTAATATTACTATTTTCCATTTGGGCTACTGATTCGATTTTCTCCTACAGCACACTGAAACACACCACTCATTAATTTAATAGAAAGTGGAGTAAGTGCTGATCAGATCGTGTCAGTGAAGACACAGATCTGACAATGACGCAGAGGAAACGGATCGTGTGATGACGTGAAACTGGATAATTAAGAACGCAGATCGAGTGTCTCACCTGGGGACAGGGGTCTGAAGTGACTGTTTATGGTTGTCATTTAAACTGAGGGTTATTAAATGCTGCATGTTCTGTTACAGTGTTGTTTTAGTGTTAGGTTCTACAATGATATCATTTTTGTAGGTTGCCTGTATTAGAGAGAGGGTTGGGGGATGGTTTTGGGAATATTGATTTAGTTGGGGAAAATTCACGTGTCCCAATCTGCTTTTTCTGTAAGTATCACGTGTGTCATCGCCCCAGTTTAATGTTACTGGGAAATAGCTTTTAGGAAGTTGCTACTCGTTATTACGATCCGTTTGAGTCGTTGGTGAATCAGTGATTTGTAAAATGAATTGTCACTGTAAGTGTGAATGATGAAAACTACATATGATTTAAACGTTTTCCTCCAAAACAACATAAAGTGAAAATTAAGCCGTCAGTTTCACTCATTTGGTGCTCTGTTTAAATCTTTTCTCAGGAAATTTACCAATGTCTCGGTGCTCCCATGGAAATGTGGTTCAAAAGAACAGATTACAAACCAATATTACTGACTCCTGAGTAAAATCACCAAACCCTGAAGTACCACAATACGAGCATCAAATTAAAATCAATCATAAGATAACTATAAAAATAAGACCAAGTTAACAATTCAGTAGCATGCACTTACTAAATTGCAACTTTAATCTGAAGAGCAGCTTCTTGCCTTTTTAACTCCTGACGTTCTCCAGTTAAAGGAGAAGAGGTCGTGAGCTTTCGGGGGTTAAAGAGGAAGATGATAGCTAGGTGTTAATAATCAGAATCCGTGCATTAAACATGGGAAGCATTTAAAATGACTCCTCTCTCTCTGTAATAAGTATTTCTCAGCCACAGAAAAGATCAAAGCCATGACAGGAGATTAATGAGTACTGTGATTAAGCTGAGAGACAGCAGAAGAAAGGCAGATCTGCTCACATCCGTTCATCCTCGTAGACTTGTTCACTGCAAAGGTTTTCCTGTTACAGCAGTGTATGAAAGTGTGGTCTGTAGTGTCCGCACTCTCCCTCTCTCTCTTACACACTATTACTCAAACATGAGAAGTCATAAATTCACACAGCATGGAGTGGTCAATGTTAAGAAGAAGAATAAATCCTAGACGACACGTACGTGCAAAAAAAATCATGTCGTGTTAGAGCGTGACGATCTGCAGTTTACATCAACATAATGTGCAGACCTTAAAAAAAAAAATCCTCCATCACTCTGCAGTAGTACCTAGGGAATCACATATACAAGAGAAAAGATGACTACATATATAAATTATAAAAAAAAAATAGATAGTTGCCGTTATTGATTAGCTGCACTGTGTAATGTGCGTTGTAATTTGCACAGTCATGCCAAGAATATGAATCAGTTAGCTTATAAACAATGATACACATCATTTCATTGCGTAATACACCACACAGATTAATAATATAGGTCCTTGTGTCTCACTCCTGCTTTTGGCTCATAACAAAGATTGTATTCCCTGATTCCTGTCAACTCCAAAGTCAGACTGAAAATAATTTGCATCACACAAACTGAATTTAGCAACTAAATGTTCCAGTTAGCAAAACAGCCAGTGAATACTAGCCTTTTATTTTGAACTTGACATCCTCTCCCACTGACCACTGCTCCACTGGTGTGTGGAACCAATGAAAGAAATAAACGTACCAGACACTGTGCATTAGTTTTGGTGTCTATTTAAAAAAAAAAAACATGACTGACATAAGCACTGGGTCAAATTCTGGCCATGCCAGACTGCCTGATAAATGTCATTATAGCACAGTGTGTTTGAATGCTTTAATCTGAATAAATAAAATAAATCACTGGTTGTGTGTTCGAGTGTGACGGTGTGCAGGTCACCTTAATTTCACCCCTACTATTTAAAGAAGCTCTTGCTGCTGTAGAGGATGGCACTACATGGACCACTTTAAGATACATGAGATTACTGTACACAGTACTGCGTAGAAACCATGATGATGGCTTTGGACTTCAACTGATATGCTACGACAGAATTAGAATTGCAAGTGCCATGAAGAATTTTCCTCTCAAGTCTCAATCAGTGATCAGACAGCACCTAACAAAACAGGCTTCAAGTTCAAACTAGAACAAATTTCCACTTTGCACATTTTGACCATACAGTACACATTTAGGGAAGATTTATAATAACACTATCTGGTGGCACCCAGATGAGGACGGGTTCCTTTTAGAGTCTGGTCCTTCTCAAGATTTATTCCTCATGTCCTCTCTGGCTCACTCATTAGGGATAAAATGCATTTAAAATGAATATCCTGAATTTATATATTTCTGTAAAACTGCGTTGGGACTATGGGCATTGTTAAAAGAAGTATACAAATAAAACGGAATTGAATAGCGGTACCACTGAATAAACATAATGCATTCAGGTTACCATCTCATGAATCGTTAATAGTGAAGGAGTCATGCTTTCAGATAAAACAAACAGCTTGTAACAAATCGATCGGACACATTACTCCGGAATCACTTAGCATTTCTCTCGCTCTTTCTTTAATAAAAAACAAAAAGTGAGAGAGAGAGAGATAGAGAGTCATTCCAAGCACACACACACTCACATCCCTTTCCTTATAATCTGAGCTTGAAACAGCGCCTTTGCTGCATAAAATAACGTAAATCATAAAAGGATGGAAGCTACTCTGCTTCAGCTAAAGAAAATGATCTCATGCAGGGTTCCAAACAATGGCACTCAGATGGCCACAATTACTGCTCTCAAGGCAGATTCAAGCCCTAATTTCCCATCCTGCTCCATCTAATGGCCTCCCTGCAGACCCCTGAAGTAAAGAAAGCCATCAAAACTACTAGCTGAAATAATGGGGAAGCTTTCTCACCAGCTTTCCCATCGTTGCGTTAAACTTAGTGCTACACTAATCGAACACGTGCATCTATAATAAAATGTTCTCGATCGATGAGGAGGTGTAGGTGTAATTTCCTTTAACAACACAACTTTGACATCTGAGTAAATCAAATCAAATCACAGGTTATTAACGATGCGCTCGCTCTAATATGTTATCGATCGTATCGATTAACAGCTCATTTACATACAAACATTACACATAATCAAAAGTTAGTAATAAGCAGATTTTTTTTTTATTTTGTTTTTTAAATAAACGTATTATCGTTAACAGCATGTTGATTTCATTAAGGAGGCATTTATTAAACATTTATTCAAGTCTCTTCAGTCAGAGCTTTACCATCATTTACAATAAATTGTGGGAAAAATAACTATTTGTAACTGTTATGCCAGAAGCGACAAAAACGAGCAGGTCATATAGACATTCCACAAAGCTGCAATAAACGCTAAACTGTACACTTATTACAATTGTAAATTTGGTACAAGTATAAAGGATTAAATAAACATTAAAACGATAAGGGCCGTAAAAAAACCTACCGTAAGATGACATAAGATGAACCCCACCAGATCACACAAGCCACTTGTCACACGTTAGTATTTCATGAAGATTTCACTTATTATAGACATAACATGCTGATCTAATTTCTCTTATGTGAGACTTCTGAGAGCTCTTGTTGATATGTGATCTATATAACCAGTAGCATCTCATATTTAACACAATCATGGGGTCACGGTGCATGATGTCTGCACTGGTTCTGAAAGGATTATTTTATTGTGAGAGGTTTTACTGCAATCACAAGCACAAATCTAAATCTCATGTTTTTCCTCAGAGAGATCAGCGAAAGGGTTGGTTATTCTGCATGTGATCTGATTATGTGTCATAGAAACCTTATCTCATCAAGTATCCTGTTTCAGGAAAATGAAGAATAGCCAGGAGAGGAAAAAAAAAAAAAATCTGATAATCAGTCCATACCACAGGATGAGGTATAGCAGGACACACTTACGACTTTTACACTCCTTTTCAAATTCAAAACAACGTATGCCTGCAAATACATATCAATGATTAGATTCCAATAGTTAACTATTGGAAAAATATCTGCACTTTTAAATCTCAGACATACAGATAAAACTAACCGTCAGACATCAGCATGGATCACGTAACGAATAAAACATTACAAGCATATGGTTGTAGGAAATTAACCAGAGACAGAGTAGTGTGATGCCATGGCTGTGTATGAGTCTAGATGTTTAGTTTATGCTTTATGTAAGGAATGGGGTGGGGGATTCAGAGAGGACTCTCATAGTTACGTGCATGGAGTTCAATGATTTCTTTTTATACACATTGAGCCGGTGGCCCATTTCCACTCATCTACACAAAGTTCGGACCGCAAACCTTGCTGTGGTTCAACTAACAGTTCGACAGTTCAAACGCACTCAGACATCTATCAGAAGCTGAATTAATACGCAATAAACATGCACCATTGCCTTATAATGATTAATGAGGATGTCAAGGGGTATTGGGGCGTGTCAAGAAAATGACTGACAAGAGGCCAAACCAAATACAAACATACATTCTGGACCGGAATTTTTTTCATCAACATAATACACTTCTGAGATAATGGTAACTTACACTAGTAGTTTACCCCCCTTTACTATATATAGTACTATAAAGAAATACAGAGAAAAAATATTGACTGTTAAACCTTTAACATGATAAAAATGTTGGTTCACTATGTGTGCTTGCCTGTCGAAACACATTTGCCCTCCAGCAAGGAGAAGCTGTTCTCAAATCTACTGATGACATTCAGGCGATATTTTTCATAAACTACAATGGTGTCATTGATGGAATAAAAAGTATGGCTACATTCAAGCCATACATTTTATATGTGGAGTATTATTTTGATAAAATTCCGCATATACTAGACAGAATGCGGTTTCGGACACAGCCTTGGATGTGTGACAGTTTATCAAGTGACGACGTGCTAAGCGAGAAGCTGCCAGCTAACGGCTAGTCTTACATCTTATCCCTAACTGTATTCATTTATTCTCCTAGTTTCTCCTCATATTTACTCCATATTGTGTATTCTTCCTTCGCGTTTGATGCAACCCCACCGTGAGAAATCGTACGTGTGCGTCAGCTAAGAAACTCTTCGAGTCCATTCAATTCAATCAGCAGCACCTAGCTAGCTGCTAATTAACGTTAGCTCGTATCAAATGGCAGCAGCATTAGCATCAGTCAACATCCATCCATACGACTAACGTCGCAGATGTTATGTTTTTTGGGGGTTTTTTTAAACAAAGGACATCCATATTCATATATGTTTGTTTAAAAATAAATAACGTGTTCGCGGTGACAGCTGTCATATTATCAGTTTAAAAAATAATACAGAATATATGCAAGGAAATAAAGCACATAGTCACTACTACTGACCTCCAGCAGTTCACGAGCGCGCGTCTGGCTGCTTAAAAAACGTCGATGTTCGTTCTTAAGCAAAATGTCCGTTTTCACCTCTGAAACATCGTTGTATATCCCCCATACATTATCATTTGCTGCACGAATAATGTGCAGCAAATATATAAGTATATATTTAAAGACGCCGTCTCTTTGTCACTGAATGATGCAGCTATGAAATGCCTGGCTACGCGAAACCTAAGTCCTCATCCTCATCATAACACTCATTTTCACTGTACACCAGGTCGCAATCCAAATCGCCCCGTACTCGCCTCACAGAAGTGCACTATCTATGCTATTAAAATGCCTTATACGCCCTACACAGTGCACCTATTCAGTGAAAGAGAAGCCATTCGAGATGCAGCCATAATGACTAGTTCCGCATTAGGCGCAAACCGAGTGGACTGTACCATTCATCCAAAAGGTGCAAAAACATGGACGATTTCACGCTTAGCTCGCTAAACTTGGAGTCGTGACAAATATGCATCACAATGGTCAACTTCAACTTCGTGCGTCATCTTGGATGACATAAATCGGCTTTAGAACCTACAATTGAAAAACAAGAAGGATGTACATTTTTTGGTACACCCACAGCTGTTCCACTGGTATGTTCAGCATTTGCGTGACGTCTAGATAAGTGAGCTTTGTAATTCAGACAATGACAAGCAGTAATTGGTGTTAATACTTCTTTTTTAATATAAATATAATGTCTGGTAAGCCTATACCATACATTTTAACCCAAAAATTAAGAAAAAAAAAAGACAATGCTGTGACAAACGTATTCTATTAAATTCTGCAGAAGAGTAAAAAGACAAAGACAATAAGCAGTTCCATGGTTCAGGTCAATGTATTTCAGTATAAAGAATAGTTGAGGTGTTTAAGTTATCTGCATACACACGTATACATACTCTGGCAGAACAATAAAATTTGTCAGTTTTTAAATGATGTGTATTAAGCAGTTTATCCAAAGACTTAAGGCATTATAGCATACGTTTGCATTTATATGCCACCATTGTTTGATTCCACAAGACAAAATGTCAAATGAATTAAGAGGAAAAGTTGAACCCAAAAGGGCATATAAAATAATCATTAAAATTAGATCTGAATTAAACGGGTGTTTTAAAAGCCAACAAACTATAACACACATTGAGAAAAGGCAAGTGTTAATTTCACACACTCACTCACACACACACATAGAGAGAGAGAGAGAGAGAGAGAGATGTAAGGTGTAAAAATTTCACACTGGTGATCGTGCTTTCTCTAAGGCTAAGAAACTCAACACCATAGTTGTGGTTTGACAGATCAACATGTCATACAAATTCAATAAACAATTCAGAAGATTTGATCATATTAGAGTACAGACAATATCCAAATCTGATTTTAAATAATGCTATTTTTAGATGCCAAACACAGCCAGTTATATTTGCACTATCCTTATAAACAGTTTGTAAGTATTCTATATGATTTGCACTGTTGCCCTTCTAATTGTTTCAAACAGTTCTTAGTAAAAACAAAAAATTCAATAGATTTACAATTAAATGTATTTCTTATAGCGCATGCTAAGAGACACTTGTGAGTCCATGGGGGAAAATCATAACATAACCGCCAACTGTGTTTGAATCCTATAAATTCTGAATTAAACAGGACTGGGTTTTTAAACTGGGAAAGTTACTTAGGCACTATGGCCAAAGCATAAATAATAGGTGGAGTAAAATTATGGGAAAAAAAGGCCCCATTTACACTTGAATTTTTTTTCATCTTGTGTTATATATCGGGATGGAGATTATCTACCTAAAATCGCAAAAGTATAAATTCACTGGGGTTGCGTTTATATAAGATTTTATATAAATGAAGTGATCAATAATTGAGCAATAAATTACCTGAGCAATCAGATTGAAATATGATTGCTCCTAAGGCATAATAATAAGGTACACTAAAAGTTTGAATGCTGTCTAATCTGTCCAATCTTTCAGAGATGCACGTTGTTAAAAAATTGATCTGGATACAATCCAGTTACAAGATGCACAAGATGACCAGATTTAAATGGGGGGGATAAGTCTTAGATAATAACATGGAAATGTTTTAAGAATAGCACTGGATTTAGACAAAGCTCAAACTCTAATTCACACAATAGACTGCTCATAACACCAATGCTTAGAAGAGCTAAAATCTCACAAGAGCTACTTTCCTCAATATTACAGGTTTATATTGTTGGTGGAAATGCACTTCATCTGACTATTGGATACAGAATAGGATATTCTCAACAAGGCTGCAAAGCAAAACTACAAATAAGCCGAATAAGTGAAAAATCCAGTCAGAATTAGAAAAAGTGGGTGATGCAAATCAACCTTGTTTTAATTATATAAGCACTTTTAATTGGAGTGGCAGTGGTCAACAGATGAGAATGCTGCCAGAGTGTGGATTCAGACAAAGACGTAGCATTAATAATTAAAAACAATGTATATTTAACCCCTACTTCAGAAGACCCATTAATTACATCGTACTGTTCTTTTGCTTTTGCACCGTCCTGGATCTACTGCAGAGAAGGCCACAAGGACCAGACATTAAGGGTTACTTGCAGTTACTAAATGGCAATGGTTGACATAAAACAGTTATAAACCCATATGTTCAATGTTATAGATTTTACACATGAAATTTCTCAACCCAACTTTACAGTAGTTTTTGTAAGCAGCATACTGGTTTATGTCGACAGGTCTACTGACACCTGCCAATCCCTGTAAGTAACGTTGGATTTTTATTTTCAGATGAGACAAAGATTGCATTCTTTTCACCAACCCCATCGCACTGCTTCTAGACAGCGAACGGAAGATTGTATGTAGCCGTAATCTAGCCATGCCCAGTCTTTCTGGCAATTAATAAATGAACAGCAAACCAATCGAGAAGCTTCGTGTCATTCCCCATTACTCAATCAGTTCAGAATCCTGCCACATCAGCTATAGGAAACACTCTATAATGCCTCTTTCACATTATAAATTCCTTTTATATATATCTTTCAGACTATGTGACTGATGCATCGATCTAAAATAATATCCCAATTTTTTCCTGTATTGTCCCTGAAGAGGCATAAATATGAGCTCATGTCAAAGCAAAAGTGGTGATGTATGAGAGAGGGTTATAAATTGTTTCTCAAATTATCCACAAAAAGGTCATTTGTAGGAGCACTGCTCCGTGACCCGGTCTGAAATGACAGGTTTTTGGCCCCAAAGTGCATGGAGAAATAATGCCCATGCAGTACAGAGCCGAACTTTCCGTTAGCTAATTAATTTACTGCATTCATCTGCTTCTTGAAGGCATCCCTCTGGATTTGAGCTCAAACGGGCTGCAAGTTTTCCCAGTGGAATAGGTATTGTAAAAAAAATATATAATCAACTGCCTTAAATGTACAGTCATTCATTCCAGTAAGCATGATTCTGGATCCAAAATGCCTATATGCAATCCCTAAACATTTCTGGATGGCCTAAAACAGTCTATAGAATGCTGATTCGGAGAAGGCCGACCACAAACCACTGTATCCTGCACAGGAGAGTACAATCAGAAGTCCAGAGGAAGATAAAACAAGCTCCTCAAGGCCAGGGAATTTAGTGGGCCTGAAGGAGAGTATGATTCCGTACCCTTCATAAATATAGCCCTGAAATGACTATGTCCATGGGGCTGGCCATTTGTAGTCAGTTTCATTCGTGGACATCCCAGATTTCAGACAGAAGAGGAGGAAGTTTCTTGTCCTGCAGTCGCAGAGCAAAGACCTGCTCAGAGTGAACACTACTCAGGGTGCGCAGGCTGACCAGCTTCATCAACATACGTGGGAACATCAGATGATCCTGGAATGTGGATTGGAAATGGCATGGTCATTCACATGGCACTTCATACACACAAAAATTATATCTTTATATCACAAGAGCATTTGTGAGGAGACAAATGAGGGGCTGAAGTCAGGGCGCTATACAGGATACCCTAGTTGTAAAGTTGTTCCATTTCAACTATGGCAAACCTCAGAGCTCACATCATGCACATTGTCACGCTGGAAAATGTTTGAGTTCCAATGAAGGGAAATCTTTAAAGCTACAGCATACAACGACTTTATAAGACACTTGTTTGCTTGGGACCACATGTGGGTGAGATGGTCAGGTGTACAAACCCCTTTGGCAATACAGTGTACATACTGTTTCAATTCATGCTAGTTTTTGGGTGCTGGGTGTGACAGGGTTCATTCCTGAGCTTGAGTGTACTGTGTCCTTGAGTAAACATAACCTCAGACATCCCAAAACCTAACCAATAGGTAGACTGTCTACACAAATTTGCCCTAATAGGTGTTAGTGATGCTCGGGGGAAAAATATATTCAAAGCAATGCGTTTCATTGCCGGGCCAGGTTTTCCAGATCTGTGTTAGTTCCTTGCATTAGTTGATTTCAGCCTTTAATTCTAGTGTCATGTGGAAACTTATTGCCAAATAGTGAGACAGCTTATTTTGGTGTCATCAGTCATGGATGTAGCTTTAATTGATTATGAAGTTTCCAATGTAGTTAGTCCAAATGTCACCAAACCCTACTGAAGTCTATCAAAAATAATTTAGTTTCTTTGCTTGGAACCCTTCTATTCCATCATGACTTACATTTGGTCGCTTGATCCTGATGTATGAATGCAAAGCATCCACATACGGCTGTTGAAGCTTCTCTACCAAATCGTGATCCTGCACATTGGGTCGGTCTAAGGACAGAGAGACATCAGGAAAATGATTATGAATGACACTATAATGTTATGCAGTATTTCTTTAGGAGAGTGCAGAAGTGCCTTAGAGCAAGGTCAGCCAAGCTCATAAAAAACATCCTGTAGTATGTCACCAGGAATTCAAGCCTCCACAAGTGAGCACTAAAAACAGCTTTGGGATAATTCAAAGTAACCACCATCCATAAACCACCTGTGAATGAAAACAATGCACATAATACAGTGCTGCATTACAGTAAAGAACTGTTTGTTACTTTCCAGCTGGCAACCTCAGTTAAATGTATTATTCATCTTCACTCCCACTGTGTCAGCTTAGTTTAATGAAGTGTAGTATCAGTATATAACACTTACAGGCATGCTATTATTATAAGCTTTTACAAACACATTAAAAAAAAAACCCCCATCAAATCCATGGTTCCAATGTTCTCAACCCTGTTGTATAAATGTCCTGCATGTGTGCAATAGACTGACCTGCTGAAAAGATATTTATAGCGATAAGCAGCGCGTACTCTGCCTCATCCAGGTGCAAGTCGTTCATGCCCTTAGAGAACTCGAAGATGGGGTTAATGAACTCGATCTGCAGCCCTGCCGAGAAGCCAGGTGGAAGGGAGGTTATATTAGGACATGGGCAGGTTGTAAACTGCTCTCTCAGAGCAAAAAGCAATTACATTTTCAGTTTTTAATGCAGTTTTTGTGTGCGGACGGCTTGGACGTTGAGAACATGATTTGACTACAGTAAACTGACATGTCACACTAATGTTAAAGAACTCGTGCTGAACAAAGAGTACTCAGCACTGCTTCCATTCATTGCATTCACAAAATAAAACTGTCTACAGTGGAAAACACCTTACGTGGTGGTGCCATTATTCTGTATTTCTAATTAATATATCTTAGTACCTCTTATTGCTCAAAATAATACAAGAAAAATAACAATGTCTCAAAATTGTCCCTATTGTACAGTATGGCAAATGAGTATGCATCCCAGTAGTATCAGTACATACATAGTAGGGATTTTTACATATTTAGAACCCAGTATTACATAAAAGATACATGTCTCACGTCAATACTCATATACTATGTATATATTATGTTTAAATTTTATTTTGACATATTATTTAATAAACTGCATCAAACAAACTAGCTAATTTTCTACATTTATACCACTTTACTATTAAAAAAAAGTAGAGCCAGTTAGCAAAAATTTAAAAAACAAGATCCTCTATTTCATCTTAAATGTTAATAAGCACTACAGTTCTACATCTAAAAGGATGTAAGCCAACAAAGGTGTGTCAATGCCATAGCACCTAAAATTAGGCTCAAGACAACTGACATAAATTATGTATATGAAGCCACACCTGCTTTGGCAAAGTCCTCCTTGTTGTAGCTGAAGTCTGGCGTGAGGAAAGTGATACTCTCGATCGCTGGATTGTAGCGGCGAGACGTCTCTAGCAGCATTATCTACGGTGCAAATACAGAGCCACAAAACTGAAACAAGGAAAGACCGAGAAAAGTGTGGTGTCTATTTCACTACCACTAGGGGGCACAGGGTGCTCAGTTTAGTGTCATACAATATTTACAAACTGGCAGAGCAGAGGTAGACCCAACAATGAGTACATTAGTCCAACTGTGCATGTTTGCATAACAGAGAACACAGAAATACAATTACAAAACCATTCAAAGTGACCCGAAGGCAGACTGACCTCAATGGTGGATGTCTTGAGCAGGGCAATCTGGTCCTCACGGGTGAGCTCCAGGAAACCAGGCAGCTGTTTTGCAAAGTCCACAATCTCCTGCACTGACATGATTGCCAGCTCGGTGAAGTGAGCAAAGCGCTGCTGCCGCACCTCCCGGTTCATAGGGTCCTGACTCTGTGGCCACGGCTGCAGAACAAAGAGAAGGGGGAAAATGTAGTAAGTAGAAATTTCTGAATGAAGCAAACAGGAAATGAAATGAAATGGAACTAAACTGAGGCATAGAATCCATCATTATGGCCATATATAAATTACAACACAATGGAATTCTTTTATTCGCATATCCCAGTTGAGGAGGTTGGGGTTGCAGCTGTGATACAGCCCAGGGTTAATGGCCTTGCTCAATTGCCCAACACTGGCAGTATATCAGTGCTGGTGCTTGAACCCCAACCTTTCATTCAGCAATAAAGAGTCTTAACCACTTGAGTCACCAAAGAAAATTCCAAGATGTACCAATTTAGAAGAGTAAAAGGAATCAGAAATCTGTGGTGCTGTGAATACACATTGCTGCAATAAAGGGGATTTCCAACCAATAAGCAGACCTTTATATAAACCACAGCCAGGGGTGACTAAGGAGAAAAAAAAATGAAGAAAAAATGGAGACGTGCATTGAAGCTGCAAATCTAAACTGGAAAACCTGAATTAATACTTTGGCTGAACAATTCCTTTAATGTGTACATTTTTTGGTCTTACTTTGTAAAACATCTGCTCTGTATAATAGTCTGTATATGATGATACAGCATGAAAGACTGGGTTCGCTTACAGTGACTTTGCGCCGGTCGATGAAGGAGCGTTTGTTTGACTGTTTCTGCATGGCGACTAACTTCTCGATCATTTCTTGCTGTTCTGGAGCCAAAGGGGGAATGTCAGCTGCTGGGCTCGGGGCAGACATGGTGGAGCTACGGCCTGCCTCTTCATCATGCTGCTTCTTCATTTTCTTCAATCGAATCTGCTCCTCCGATAGCACACCTGTTTAAAAAAAAAATAAAAAAGGTCACCTCGAAGGCCACCTCGAAGGTGAGGACTGTAATGTTTAAAAGTGATTCTAGCAGTATTATCACAATTTCGAGGAAAGCATTGATCTCAAGATTGACAGACAATGGAGCTATACTTTCAGATTTAACCATTTCATTAAACTTGGCTTTCATTACATTTTCTCACACAGCCACTCACATTGCTCCAGCATTCCCGCCTCCCGACACTTGCGTAGCCGACACTGCTGACACTTTCGACGCATGTACATGTCCATCTCACAGCGGCCCGAGTTCTTGCAAACATATTGTGCTCCTTTGATCACGCTGCGCCTGAAGAAGCCCTTGCAGCCCTCACAGCTTAAAACGTTGTAGTGGAAACCAGAGGCTTTGTCTCCACAGACACTACACACCTCATTCCCCAGCATCTTGGGAGCTGGACCCTTCTTCCTCTTCACTGGCTGACCCTCTGTGTACACACACACACACAAAACCAAAAGCAGATACTCATTAACACGGGTTTATTATAAAATTCCCACACACATACACACTGTATAGAAGAAGTGCTTTTTTGGGACTGGTGGTTTGTGGGGAATTTTTTTTTTTTATTTAGTCATGCAGTTATTTGAATACATCCTGCTTGTGGTTTAACCATACCAGGCTTGACTAAACTTTTTAAATGCCTGTTCTATCAGTGAATTTTACATTTATAACTCATAACTGATTCAAAGGCATAAGGAAAAATAAACTTTGAAGAAAACAATCCATTTAATACAAGACATTGCAGTGGTAGCTCAGTGGTTACTGAACAGAAGATCATGAATTCAAAATCCCCCATTGCCCCAACTGCTCAGATGTATAAATGAGAAGTCACTCTGGTTAAGGGCGTCTGCCAAATGTCATCAGTGTAAACGCATGCACAGCAAGGGCTGCCTCATAGGGAAAACGAAAGAGCCAATCACCTAGGTCCACATGCCCCTGTAGGAATCCTGTGCTGACTACGCATCAGCTAAAATTATAGCAAGTGATGGTGAGATAAAATCAGAAATCAGCAAAAAAAATTCAAAACAACTACTGGGAAATAATAAGATGGGGATTTGGAACCAGTATTTTTGCTACTACAAGCACTAATGTTACTCAAGGAGCATTTGGTTACTCAGTGTGTGCTTCTTTGGCTTCTTTAGCTGCTGTGCTGTATATAAAATCTTTCATTCAACCATTTTGGGGCTTTAAGCTTCATACTACTAAATTTTACAGAACTACTCTAGGTAATATACACTCCATCTATAATCCTAAATCCTAATAATCAGTACAGATGTTCATTCTGATAATAACTTATAGCATGGAATATTTCTGTGTTTTTTTTTATTAAATCAATAAAAATTACAATGTTTTAGCAAGGACTGCTACTGATGTCTTTCCATAGCAATAGCAGATACCCTAAGATCATTTCCCACTAAAGCTTGAATTATAGATGGGCATTTGTACTTGGTCTATTTGAGTAAAATCAATTCGCCATGTAGCCACCATTTATGGCACTAAATCCAAGAGGAATATCTGGCACAGCAGGCTGAAGGTTTCTGAAATCTCTGGGACTCTGTCTGGCAGATTAGAGTTGTGTGTCTGTGAAGTAAAGAATTGTGCTTATTATCTCCCTCGTATACAACAGGAAACAAAATAACATAAAAAAAAAAAAATCTTTATCTGTTGTGCTGATCTTGCACATTATCTTAGCTTGGGCCCTGAAAAAACAAGAACAACACCACCACC
>JAOTRN010000036.1:6432169-6443601 GCA_028566695.1 Bagroides melapterus
TCATTCATTCATTCATTCATTCATTCAATTTTACATCCAGGAACAGTCTCAGATTCCTGTTCTCTGCTGACAGGAGTAGAACCTGATGTGGTTCTCTGTCTCATCTACCTAAAGGTTTACTGTACATTCTGACATGCTTTTTGCTCACCCCGATCGTAGAGTGTATTTTTTCTAGTTGGTCCAACCCGGTCTCTTTCTTTTCTAATGTTTCTCATCATCAAGGATTTTCTGAGCACATAACTGTTGCACACTGGACTCTCTATAAACAATATAGATTATTTTTTGTGGAAGTCTCAGCAGTTCCTGAAACTCTCTGGCACTGACCTCCATGACACAAGTCCCAGAGATACCATTTTCACCCATTCTGATGTTTGATGTGAACGTTAACTGATCCTCTGGTCCTGTATCTGATGATTTCACAAATTGTGCTGCTGACGCATTGACTGATGAAAGAACAGATACTGTATTCAGGTGCTTATATAATATGATGTGAAAATGCAAAGACGAAAAGAAAAAAGATGAAAAGAGGAATTGCGAACGAAGGAGTATTAGAAGAAGTCCAAGCGAAATGCAAAGCCAGGGTCGTGAGTCGTGTTGTAATCTCAAGCACTAAGCTACTGACAAAAACAAACAAATCATCTACTGGTGAAAATAGTGGGACAATACAGAGATGATTGATGGCTGGTTATATTTAATGCCCTTGTCTGTATTTGAGCTCATGGCTTTCAGTCACACCACTTTAAGATTGTTGTGCGTTCTAATCCGTGGTTCTTGATTACTCTGAAACCACGGCGCCGTTGGTGCTACGTTCTAGTCCAGAGCTCTGACTGAATACATTTCAGTCTGAGACATTACAGAACTGGCTGGAGAGAAAGACTGATGAATCAGTGGAAGTGTTTCATTAACAAGCCGCACCATCTCGTCTTTTCTGCCACAACAAACCCTACTGGAGCTGATGATATTCTCCTGTCTTCAGCTCGTGTTTATTCAAATTTTACAGACGGAGGACTTTTTCCAGTTCAGCACCTCAAAACACTGCAGCGCGAGAAAATGCATTATGCTGGTGTTATTATGCAATTCATCACCAATAATAGATTTGTTTACGGGGCCCCGACACACTGCGCTTTCAGCGCTGCTTTTCCAAAATAATAATAATAATAATAATCCTAATAATAATCCTAATGTTGAGGAGAGGCCTGGGAGTGGATGGGAGCATTGAAGGCTGATTGAAGAAAAGTTTGTGTGTGTGTGTGTGTAGATGGCTTGTGTGTGGGTGTCAGTATGTGTAGGTGGTTAGGAAGTCTAGTTTAGGAACAGACAATGAGAAGGAGTGTTAATGTGCTGGTGGGTGTTTGGATCATAAAAAATACACAAGTTGCTTAAGAATGTTTAAATTTTGCACGTTTTACATCAGTTTCTTCTACTAGAATATGTATGTCCTAATCCTCTCTCTCTCTCTCTCTCTCTCTCTCTCTCTCTCTCTCTCACACACACACACACACACACACACACAGCTCAGAGACTTTGCTGCTGATATGAATCTCTTAAAACCATCCACTGCTCTTTTGTCTCCTCTGAATAAATCAGTGCATTAGCCTGACTTTAGCAGTTTAGCGACAGGCTAATTTCTGCATATCTTCCCTCCTCCTGTGGTCCTCCGAGGCCTTAAATGAGTTCTCAAGCTGCCGTTGAACATAGCATAGAGTGTTTAAGAGATCACAGGGCGATTAGCTTCTCTGCACCGCTTATGTCGTTTAAACAGCCCCTGTTCATCCCTCAAATCCTGAAGCCGAGCGCTGGCCGCACACAGCCCGGACTAAGCTTTTGTACTTTGTAGGTAAAACCCAGAATGTTTCAGTGAGTTTCACCTGTGCGTGTGTGTGCATGTGTGTGCGCGTGCGTGTGTGTGTGTGCGTGTGGACAAAAGTGTACTTTTTTTTACCACTCCTGTCACAAAGCTAGCTCTGGCGTGACATAATGAGGTATGACAAACTCATCAGTTCAGAGCTCCACCTGCCGCTTACACACACATATACACACACACATTCACAAAAGTGCACGTGGATAGGCCATCAGTCTCACCATGTGTGCAGTGGAGATATAGATTACACACACACACACACACACACACACGCACACACACACGCACACACACACAGAAGCTTTGCTTTTAGAAAAACTAACCTTCTTATACAGAAAACTTCACCACTTAAACACAACGCGTTTTAAACGTTTTTATTCCATTCATAATCACACGTATGTTATGGGGATGTTAATGTTCACAATATAAGTTACTGTGAAAGAATGACCACATTAATATATTATTCTAATGTAATCATTTATTCTAATATAATCATTTATTCTAATATGTTACTGTCAGAGATGCTGTTACAGAAAATGAACGCGTACCAACTGATTGAAGAATTCATCCACACTGTGGTATAAACGTCTGACTGGGTCACTGCTGCTGCACGGCTGCAGGGTCCTGGGTTCGATCCTGAGCTCAGATTACTGTCTGTGTAGAGTTATTGTCTGAACTGTATATGTGAATGATTTTGTGTGTGTGTGTGTGTGTGTGTGTGTGAGAGAGAGAGAGAGATGCCCTGTGATAAACTTGTGTCCCATTCACACTAAATCTGCACAGTGCTATGTTTTCTGGGATAGACTCATGATCCACCATGATCCCGACCAGGAATAAATGGTTAATGAAGATGAATACAATGAATGAATGAATGAATGAATGAACTTCTGGTTCAACACAAACATTTACTTATTGACTTTTCTAACCTATAGAGTTGTCTTTGGATGTACTGAAATTCTGGAATATAAAAGTTCCCACTGCTTAATTGTTATTCATATCAGATGTTATTTGGACATACTTCTGACTTCAAGTCAAAACAGCAGATATTACCAGCGCTTAAATGTGAAAGTAGGAAATATCTTCAATGTTTTTACAGTGCTTACTTGTGGCTGATGACTTTTCTTTTTCTTTAACGTTTGATTGTAACTCAAATGTTGAGGAACTCTGTAAGTCTGATGTCCCTTTTAAAAACGTCAGCAGCACAGTCTCGCTTTTTACCTCCAGCTCTTGGGGAGGGGCTTTACTTCAGGGCTGTACTCCCTTTACCAAGACTCTACCACTTTAAAAAGGTGAAAAAAAGTTGGAAAAGTTGATCTACTGTATATGTAAAGCATAAAAATCAAATCCAAGCTCAAACTGCACTGGAAATGTCTGAAGTCAAAATAGTAGTTTTTAAGATGTCTGGCAGTTAAGTACCTTCATTGAGAGAGAGAGAGAGAGAGAGAGAGAGAGAGGAGTCTACATATTTGATAAGCTGTAATGACTGGGAAGATGGTGTGAACAGGTGTGTGTGTGTGTGTGTGTGTGTGTGTGTGTGTGTGTGTGTGTGTGTGTGTGTTTGTTTGTGTGTGTGTGGCAGCTTACACTTCTCCATATGTGACCAGGTGCTGGTTCTGACCCCACCTGTCCCACAGCTCTACCATAATCAATTTAACAGGACAGATTAATAATCACATATTCAAATGATGATTGCTTATGGATTAAAGCTAATCTCTTAATGCCAGTGACCTCATCATGCTGTTGGAGAGTCAGATTTTTGCAAGGTGCTGCTGGGTGCTGTATGTGTGTGATTGCATCATTTGCAGCGTACCTGCTGATTTCCTGTCATTTACTAATTGTACTTTTACTTCAGAGATTTTGGTCATGTCATATCTCTGAGCGTTTAAATATACAGTATATACAGTCACATGCAGTTATCTTAGCAAATAAGTATATATATATACACACGGATATATAGCACACACACATATATAAATCCATAGCAGTGGCCATGTGTGATTCATGTGGATTTTAAGAGTGTGTGTGATTGAGGTTAGTAAAAGATGAAACGGGGGGTGGGCGGGGGATAGGGAACAGTCCTCTTCCAGGCATTATCAAATGTTTCCCTTCCACAAAATCCAACATGCCTTTCAATATGGAGTGGAAAAATGGCTGTGTTCAAAATCTCACCCTGCCTTCTGGAATTAGTCAAAAGACCATTTTTAGTAATAAATTATGCATTGAAACAAAAGGCCTCTTTTTTTGTTCTCCTTGCGCCGCGGAACGCCTTTAAAAATCTTTAAAATTGTCCATTCAACTCAAACTTACTGAGTGTAGCAAAAAATGTCAAAGGCATAAAGTCGGCGAAGATTGAATAAAATAATGCGAGGAGACAGATTAGTCATGCAGAGAGCCCACACGGTCTTTCAGCGAAGCACAATACCACTTTTTATAAGCGCTCTATCTGCACAAAGGCGCCGTTCAATATATCGAGGATGATACATGGTCCGACGTGTAATCTCCCTTTGATTCCTCGCACTCATTCATCCAGGAACCTTTTCAGGACTGGAACTGATGAGCTACGGGCTCCTCGGCTTCTCCACACACATGGCACTGCTTTTAAGAGTTCATTGCAGGGGAAATGGAGGCCAGGTGAGGTGGCTGTCCCTTAGTGGGGTAAATCCCTCTGTGTCTAATGCTAATTATATATGTAAATATATATAAAAAGGTGGGATCAAATGGTTTTGTTGTTGATCTGATCAAAATGAGGAATTATAAGTGAGCTTGTTTAAAAAAAAATGGCATGACATTTTAAATTTCTCTGTAATCAAGAGAAACAAACATACAAACAAATCTATAAATATCTATCAAAGTCAGTCTACCTACTATATATGTATTTATTATATTTGATTAGTATAATGTCGCTGTGATTTTTAAAGAAAAAAAAAGCTCATTGTTTTCATACAGTCCTTCAAATCTGAAATATTATTGTCCTTGATTGGTGAATTTTAATGGTTTAAACCTCCTTCTAAACGAACAGTGAGATTAATTAATATTAAAGAACAAAATGTCTGATAATAATAGTGTGTCTCAGTTTCAGACAGTCAGTAACAGCTCGTTAGGAATCGTATTGTTGATTTTAACCCTTCAATTCCTGGCTTATTAAACAGTTATTCATCTTAAAGCCTATTATTCAGTAATTAGTATGAATTATTTAGTATCTACAGTCAAAGTCATAGGAGGGATATGTAATTAAAGGAGTAAGGAATGTTGATCTGGACAGCTCTAAGAAGTGATTAATTTGAAGACTGTAGCCAGATTCAGTGATGATCTTCCATGAGCAACAGCTGTCATGTAAATAAGTCATGAACAATAAGTTGTGAAACATCTTCTGTGGGACCCTGGTGGTGATGGTAAATTAGGCAGCGTTGGTATTGTGTTGTCTCGGTATTGGTGCATTGGTACACGCCATTGTGCAGGGAATTTGGGTAGCCTTCTTGGAGATGCTCTTCATGGAATCACGGCTTTTGGTTAAAGGTGGAACGACTTGACATGACACTGAGGATCCAAAAAAAAATCAATCAACACAGCGTGTGTGTAGGACACTGTAACACAGAGGGATTTCACACATGACCAGGTCTGATGTGAACATGTCAGAGAGGAGACTGACAGACGTATTGATTCATTCCATATGGGATTGTGTGTGTGTGTGTGTGTGTTCCAGCTGTTTATATGAGTGGACCGTATACGTATAGATGTTAGAGTGTGTGTGTTTTTGTGTGTGTGTTTGTTTGTGTGTGTGTGTGTGTGTGTGTGTGTATATGTCTCATGGCTGATAGAGTTGGGGGAGGAGTGAATCAGTTTCCCTGGGAGATAGTAGGCTGCATTACTGACGCGTTTGTGCACCACTTAACCTAATCTAGCATATGATTATGAGACTCAGTCAGGGGCGCCTCCCTCACACGCCTCAGTGCCAGCCTCTCTCTGCCTGCCGGGTGTGGCAAACACACACACATACACACACATTGACATGCACACTTTTCCTAAAAATAAACAGTGCCTCCTTGGTAACTGCCGGTGTCTGTGAGCCTACCTGAGCGCAGTGAGTGATGTGCACTAAATATTATGACTTCCTCATGTCCTGGGATAATTGATTCCCCCTCCTCACACACACATATATCCACACACACACATGCCTACATGCACACACACGCTCACACTGCCATTTACTGTCTCCGAGCTGTTCATTTTACAAATTCTATAACCTTTTAGAATTTCTTTCTGTGGAGAAGATTGCCGCCTGGCCTCAGATTCATTATGGTGATTGAATCCTCTTCAATAGAAAACTGTTTAAAGAGAGAGAGAGAGAGAGAGAGAGAGAGAGAGAGAGAGCTCTGTGTGTGAGACTAAAGGCAACATGGGTTAAAAGCTTGTCTGGTGACATAATTCACTGCCACTGAGGCAAACAATCACATCACATTGTGACCTTCATATGATACAAAAAAAGAAGCTGCATTTCTTTCTCTCCTTTTCTCCCTTCTTCCTTCCATCATTTCCTGACCCTCCCCTTCATCTTGCACCATTTTTGTCAGTTTTTTTTTGCATCACAGGCAGTTTTGAATAACAAATTAAATCTCTAATTATTAACACTGAACAGAGAGGGAAGAATTGTTGAATAAGCCCCTGCATTAATCACAAACCAGAGTTTAAAAGCAGCTTGTTTACAATGGGTGATGATATACATATATTATTCTCCCCCCCATCTCTCTCTCTCTCTCTCTCTCTCTCTCTGTCTGTCTCTCTCTCCTTTTTCACACTCATAGCACCTGGACCTACACTATTCATCATGCGGATGACTCGGAACATGAATTAGTTTTCTTTTTTTATGTAGGAGATGAGAGGGCCAGATGGTATAAAATAAAAAAAAAGGGGCAAAAAAGAGAGAGAAAGAATCGAGGACAGCCTGAGCTGTATGTTATCATAGAAGCACATGCTAGTGTGGGATTAGCCTGGATTTTTAACGCTGTTTCACTCTGAATTATAGCTTTTTACATGCCCTCTATTGTCATTTCTTTATACTTCAAACAAGAAATTGTCCAACTCTAATTAGTCGATATAATTGCCCGTTGGATGAAGTGGTGCCAATCGGACCCGGGCTTGTGCAAGGTGGAGTGGTTTTGTTCTCTCCTCCTCTTTTCATCGACAGCCTCTGTTTTTTTTTTCATCTTTCCTGTCTTCTTAGTGTCTCTCATTCACACTCTATTTTAGTGATTTTTTCTTTCCTTTTTTCTTTTTTTTTTTTTGACACGGCCCTTTTGAGAGGTCTGAAGGTTACTTGCATGCTATTAGAGCATCTCTTGTAGACAATTTCAGACCCCTTCAATATCCTGGTACCTGCTGCATGCATCGCTGTATGAGGGACAAGTGTCGGCATGGCGGAGACATTTTTTTGCTCCCGCCCGTCAGCTAACTCTCCGCTATAATGCACCTGCTACCAGTTGGGGAGGGTGAAGGCTAACACATGCTTCCTCTGAGACATCTGAAGCCAGCCACAGTGTGATGTGTCATGTGGAGGTAACACAAATGGAAGATCTGCCTTCTTCAGCATACATGATCTAACAGTTGCTCACACATACTGGATATGAGTATTACATCTGCCCCCATGCATGGATTTTACCCAATCGAGACCCTTTGGTTGCTTCTTAGATTTTTTTCTTCTCTATGTGACATCACCAGGAAGTGGGGAGAAATCTACGAAGAGTATATCAGAGCTGATTCAGGGGTCAGACGTTAGAGGTGGACTTAATGGGTAGAGAGGAGTGACCTTGAACATTAGTGTCGTTGCAGGACCTGTTCATCCACAGGGTCCAGAAGATTGCAGAAGATTTGACGTTAGCGATATGAATTTCTACAAAATCTGATTTGATCTGATAGAAAATCTCTTACAGTTTCATTGTGGCTTAGTTAAAAATTTGAAATATATGGCTAGTGAATATGAACTCCTATTTATATATTCCAAAATTGAAATAGAATAACAGCTAGCAGTAAACTGTAACCAAATTTAGGAACACAAAGTTTATTTAAGTTAATGTCAACTCTATAATCGTCCAAGTGTAGTTAGCTCTGATTAACAGTCATTTCCTGTTCGGCGTTTTCTATTATTTATATCTTAAAATGAGTATATTGTCTGAAAATATCTCACATACGTATGGTTCCGACGTTCAGACCAACATCCAGCTGTCAGTCAGTTCTTGACAATAACCCGCTTTTAGGTTTGGACCAGATGCAAATGACGACACAGGGATTTAAAGAAACACAGCTTCTTTCACAGTGATTACAAGCTGGAGGAAGTTAACTTTGGCACAGAAGGAGGTTAAAGCAGGGATTGGCAGGGAAAGAAAGGGCCAACAGAGACATGCAGTTCCAAATAAGAAAGGTTTTTGAAGCATTGTTTTGAGCCTTAACAGAGGCTGAGACATGGAAAAATAATTTGCCCCTTTTTTTATTATTATTATTTTTTTTGCTTTCCTCTGTTACTAAGTGCATAAATAGCTATTTTAACATTTGACGTTATTTTGAAAAGCACATGGTCCCTGAGGACTTTCGTTGAACGAGGCAATTTACTTATGAACAGGTGGATTTTAATGCTTTCATACAATTACAAAAGAATTTTTGCCTTCAGACAGACGCATTTTGCCTTTTCCTTTTTTTCCGATTGCCCTCTTCCTTTTATGCTTATTTAGGACTGATGTAACTTTTCTAATTAAACTTGGAAGAAAATGTTAATTACCTAACAAGGTCACCTCCTTCTATCATCAAATTTACTATTGCTCCCCTATACTGTTTTCTCCCCTCTTTTCCACACTTTAAAGGAGAGTTGAAGAGCGGTGTTAATTGCCTACCCTCGATCCCATTTTAACTTTAATATCTTATTCTTCAAGTTCTGTATTTAGCTTGCAAGGCGGGATTATGGTGGCATTATGCTATTTTCAACTCCTCTGTCTCACACATGTCCAGTCATCTAAAAAAAACCATTGCTGAAAAGAGTGAGAGAAAGAGGGTAGAAAATTTAAGGCAGTGGAGCAGCAGAAGGCGTGTATAATCTCCAGTGGAAAATAAAAAAAAATTCCTTTAAAGTGCACAAATGAACCTATGTTTGACTTTATCATGCTTCAAGTACATCTTAAACAATCAGTTGTTTTTCCAAAGGTTTAATATGATGAACCCAAACCTGTTTATACTTATCAGTATTCATCATTATACTGATTTCAGCTGATGATGAGCATCATTTTGAAGATCCACTTTGGTGGGCTGGTAATATCCTTGAAAACTGTTTGTATTGCAATGATTCATTCATGCATTCATATTCTGTAAGCACTTTATACACACACACACACACCCACACACACACAAACAAATAGTAGAAAGGTTTAATATGATACAAAGAATAATATTATACACAAGTTTAAGATGAATAAATCTGTTAATTCCAGTGTACGTGAACCAAGGAGAAGGCACGAAAAATTCTAACTCTTAACATAGGCGTAGCGATGCTAGAGTCTTTACCGTGTTGATACGGTTTTATAACTCGTACACTAGATTGTTTACTATGTACCAGCGTTAAGCAGCTGGTCTTTTGGAAATGCTCGGCTCTGATCACTTTTTCAAACCGCTAATATAATGAATGTAAATGTAATGAAATTGTTCTTTCAGAGACTTTCACTTCATGTTCCGTGTTACTGTATGATCCTGCTCAGATAGTTTAAAGTCATGTCACTATATGTATGCCAATAACGGAGTATTCCATCTCGAAGAGGTTAATCCACATCGTTTTCACGTGTTACTGGTGCTGGTGTGGAAGACATTGGAAAGACATTGTATCCTCCATCCATCATGAAGCTAAATGGAACTTCTGCCATATTGAATGCTCTCAGTTTCAGACTGAACCTCATCCACTGGTTCACTAGTTAAGTGTTTTTAACTAAAAGTTACCTCCTTCAATAGTGTATATATAATTATATACAGATTTATTACTTTGCACATTTATTGCACAAATATAATCACTTTCATTAACGCAGTGAAGCAGGATATTTAACTTAGTTGCCTGTTAGATTAAAAAATGACTAAAAATAGCGGTCCTGCCTGGAAAGTAATTAAAATGACTAGTCAGACTCGACTAGTAGTAGTTATGCATCTTCTGTTTGGAATTTATGCCTTTTAAAAGGTTTGTGTGAGTTTGTACAGCCACATGTGAATGATTGTAGCCGTACGTATCCAAGGTATACGTTCACCTACTGAAGCACATCTGTTGCACTACATAGTTTATGAACCCTGTGATTTCTCTGTATAGTCCTTATGATCCGTGTAATTAGATTCAGATTAAGAAAACCAGAATTGTTTATTTGCTAACTAAGGGTGTACGAAGTACATGCAGTATAAACAGTATTCACGACACATGATAAACATATACAAATACATACAATACACAGACCGCGTGTAAACAGACAAATAAAAAAAACGTGCAGCGAGTGTTCCGGACAGTTACGCTAAGTGCTAATCATGTGCCTTTAAAAGATGTTTGTAATAAATTCACTTTGTAAACGATAGACGGCATCTGGCCACTCGTTAAAGAACTGAACTAGAGTGTAGTTGAACTCGTGGAACTGTTTCCAGATTGACAGCTGGCTTTATTTCTTTTGTTCGTAGTCATTGTAAATGCTACAAATAGCTCAAGCGCACAGACCAAACACGGACAGTAAGACGTATTAGCACACAGCAGTCTAGTATGTTATTCCAGTCCTTTCTCCCAATTAGGATATCCATAAAGCCAGCCTAATGTAACCCAAAGCAAATTACATAACAGTCACTGACCCCACAGCTAAGTTGACTCCAAAAAGTTTTTATATTGTTTTAAATCTTATAGTAAATCTCAGCCCATTATATAGTGTTTGTCAGAATTTGTATCATCAGCAACAATGACCAACATTAAGTCGAAGCTCTTACGTATGCAAAGTTTACTGGAATACAGTGGCATTGTAAAAGTCTGACCTTCCCATTGAACTACGTCTATATGCTTCGTGGACTCTATACACAATATCCAAGACAATTCGATTTGCATCAAAAAGGATATGCTTTTTTTTAAAGCAGTGGCCCATGTCAGACGTCCGCACTGAATAGCAATATACCTAATGCTATTGTGAGATGGATCTGGAGCCTAATAGCGCCATTGATTGTTGTTGTCCAGACTGCAGTCATGATGTTTCCAGATGCATGCTCTGACCTGCCTCCTGGACATGCCTGCTCCAGTGAGGCGTGTTGGCATGAAGGATCCTGCCAGTGTGAACAGAGGAGACTAGGGGGTGAAATTAGGTGTGTAATATGAAGCTAAGTTGATGAGATTATGTGGTGACCTTTTCTTCAGGTTTTCTTTCTTCTAGTCATTTGGACCTTTGCTTCAAAACAGTCTACTTAAGCAGATGCTCTCTCTCTCGCTCTCTCTCTCTCTCTCACACACACACACACACACACACACACTCCTCTCTCTCTCTCTCTCTCTCTGTCTCACACACACACTCCTCTCTCTCTCTCTCTG
>JAOTRN010000036.1:6462540-6487902 GCA_028566695.1 Bagroides melapterus
TTATTTATTTATTTATTTATTTAAACCAACATGACAGAATTCATTAAAAAAGTTCAAATCTTTCAGAATGATAGTCTTGATCATGTGCCATCTATATAAAATGTATTTAAACTGTAAAACCTGGGTTTAATCTGTGCAATCGCTGAAGATATTAGTCAATAAATATAGTATCGTTTTAATTCGTAAATGTTTTTTAAGGATATCAAACATAATTAATTATTAAAATGATTGAAATCTGTAAATATGGATTTTTTCTCCCCGTGTAGATTTTTACCCTTCCTCGGTTATTCGACTTCATCATCATCTACGATTTTTGTTTTAGACGATAAAAACTGTGACTTTATCTAAGATGTCTTGACTATGTAGGGGATTTTATCTACTGCTACTCATGGAATGACAATAAACACATATTATTATTTAACCTGGTCATCAATTATCCACTTTTTCTTTTTTCGGAATGGTTTTTTCCTACACAGGGTCATGAGAGCCTCGGGCACAAGGTGGGGAACCACCTGGGACAGCCTAGTGCAAGACTCAATCACACACACACACACACACACACACACACACACACACACACACACACCTCTCAAGTCAGTAGGTGCAATAGAACAAACAATTTCAAGCTTGAATAGGCTTAATGATATTATTATTATTATTATTATTATTATTATTATTATTATTATTATTGTTGTTGTTGTTGTTGTTGTTGTTATTATGTTGTTGTTGTTGCTGTTGTTGTTGTAGTCTCAATGAAAAATAATATTGACTGTGGTAATAATTATATTAATAACTGACAAAAAAATTATCTATAAATTATCTTTTTTTTTTCAATAATCATAATGGGTAAATATTTGTGATGGCCGAACTTGTTCCTGGGATTTATCTAGTGGTTCCTTGCACATTAAAAATGTTTCGAGTTAAGATGAATCTCCTCAGTATAATGTTCGTCATCACGGGGTGCTCGTTATTTAATGTTACGTGTCTTTGAGACTTTGGGGCTTAAAGATGAGAATGTTCATATAGACTTTGTGTCCAACCTCAAAAATTAAAGTTTACAGCATTGCAAATGAGAAGAAGTTAGACATTACTGTGTAGGCTAGTGAGTGTTCGATAGGAATTGTACAGATTATTATACCAGTTTGGAGATAAAGCCCATAATCATGTATGAGCTTTCTGATGTGTTTACAGACTTCTTTCTTTATCTCTGTCTCTTTTTCTCTCTCCCACTTTGCCGCGCCGTTTCTCATTTGCCATCGCTGTAAGTGCACACACTGAGGACAAGGATAAAAGCATAAACAAATCTCTGATAAGAAATACGACATGGATATCAGCATGCGGGATAAGCTGAAACCCGGGAGTGCGGGCAGGCAGATTAATGATAAATTATGAGGACGGGGCCGTGTTTATTGCAGTAATCTTCCCTCAGCGCACCTGCTTGCTTGCTCCTGGCCTGAAGCTGACACTCCTCTCCTCTCTTCCTTCGCAATTTCTCTCCTTCCGTCCTTCTATCACGGCCGGTGACATCGAGTTGAAGTGGCACACGAGAAAACCCGGCTCGAAGACGGATAATTGAGGTAATCTCAAAATGTCTGAATCGCTACACACATCTCCGTGAGAGTTAGAGCACGAGGGAGGGAGCGTGGCAGAGCTCGCGCTCGTGTTTAAGCATGCACGTATGAGCGTGTGCACAAAGTCCTGTAATCTGTAAGCAACGCTTATAATAATAAACCACTAAGCATCAGTGAAATGCTTCATTTTAATACTAATTACATGTAGCTCGGTGCAACGTGCAAATAATGCGAACAATCACTTTGGCCTGGAGTACTGTATTAAATGCAAAGTGGGGCTAAGGGCAAGAGCAGTCAATATGAAGTACCAGAGTCCAAACCCCCACACCTCATTATGCCAATTGTGAATGTTAATTCTAGTGGGTTTATTAGTTAGAATTAGAGAGAGAGAGGGAAAGGAGGGGCTTGTGCATTTCTATTGTTCATTACTACGGTTGGTTGTACCTGGCGACTCACAGCCACGGAGTTTCACAAAGCGGAGAACAGAAGAGAAACGGGAGGGAAGCAGTCTCAGAGTGGCTATTGTCAAATTCACAATTATATTTTTATTATAACCGAGCTCCAGGCCCTGCACCCTGTACAAAGCAATTTCCAGTAAAGAGCGCTACAAGGGGAAAGTGTTTACATACAAAATGGTAAGAATGCACTAACAGCATTTGGTGTTAATAAGCTATAATCACTCAGCTAATTTAATCTGGTTGCCATGGAAAACAAATGCCACTTGAGGTCTAAAGAGTAGGTGGAAGAGGAACGTAGGTGTGCCCCGGGCTTAAAACGACATGATGATGAAGAATGAAAGAAAAGCGGCTCCTCATGTTCACTTATGACTCCGAGACACCTGCCTCAGCTTTCCCCTGTGTATGTGTGTGTGTGTGTGAGACAGAGGGAAAGAGAGAGAGAGAGAGAGAGAGAGAGTGTTGTTGTGTGTGTGTCCAGAACAGCCGCCTGTGTAGTCAGCATGGCCATGCTCCTCAGAAAGCAGAAAATTGAGCAGAAATTGGCCTAATTGTACGGAATGATTGATGCCAGTGGAAACCACATTAAAAACACAAAATGCACTTCCTGTTAGCCGAACACGCTATTCTTGGAACAAATTTACTCCCAAGAAGACAAGAGTCTGTGCTTCTAAATACATGGAAGAGGGCAGGAGGGCGCTGTGTCCTATCACAGGTTTCCGCCTTTAAATAATAACACAAGAAAAGCTCTGGCCATGTCAGAAAGGGTGACCAGCTGTGTGTGTCCATGTGTGTGTCCATGTGTGTGTCTGTGTGTGTCTGTGTGTGTCTGTGTGTGTCCGTGTGTGTGTGAGTTCTTTTTTGATCATCTGACTGACAGGTGCAGGCAATAGTGGATGTCCATCTTTGTATATGAGAGCAATGAGCGTGGTGAAAGGTGTGAGATGATAATAAGAATTAAACCACACTTACACAAACACACACACACACAAACGCTCAAACGCACACACACACGCACACAAACATGCACACGCACATACAAAAGAGCTTCTAATAAGCGGTGCTTTATTCCTAGCACACAACACATGCAAAAGAGAATTAGCCTCCGAATCGAGGACACGTCCCGTGCATCTGTACATACTCGCTGATGCTGTCCTCTTTTGTAGTGCAGTAAATATCAGTTTTAATATTATTTTTATTGCTAAATGCCATTGTCACTTTCTTCTATGCTACATTAACTCTGACGATATTATGTACGTAACTCTGGTGGATGTGATTATTAGAAAAGAGACCCCCCGTGAACCTGAGGTTCAGACAGCAGTTAACGCCGGCGCGTTTTCTCCCTGAGGGATGACTGACTACATACAGTTAATGTTCAAAATATATTTTTACTCAGGTATCGCAATAACTTCCCAAGATCAATAGTCTCGAGCGCACATATCTACCGTATGTCGTCCGGCAATCCATCCACTCTGGTTTTAGCTCCGTCTCTTTGGTGAAGACAACAAAGAGTGGCATCAGGTTAATCCAATTCCTCTGTTCATATCTGCATCTCGAGACAGATATTAGATTCTCGAGGGAACAAAAATAGAGGAGAAGAGAGGTGAAGGGAAAAACTCCAGCCGCTCTTTTGACCAGCGTTTCGGGTTCACGTCTTTCACCTTCCTCTCTCCCGATGCCTATCGGTACCGACGCCAGTTCTTTAAACTCTGTCTGCTGGCTGTGCAGTATACACCAGGAGAATTTTCACATTTTCATAATTATTACTTCCACAAGAGACATTGGGCTCTTCTATAGGGAAATGTAAGTGATGGGCATTTAAAATGACTTCTGAATCGTACGGGAGAGCAGGCCTCTCGCCGAAATAATTGCGTCAAACTGCTTTTCACCTTTTGCCAATCAATATGCACGCTTATTCATCAACTGATGACTATCCGTCATAAAGCAGAGCTGCTTTTTAATATACATGCTTGCATTTTAATGGGCTATTTTAGCAACAATGTGGAGGACAACAATATGATGACATTATTTTGTGCTCAAAATGAAGATCCGGAACCTTTCGCATGCCTGCGTGTTTAGACTAGCAGCTCCTCATCTCTATTTGTCGTGCTTTTCTGACTAATACACACACACACACACACACACATACAGAGATTTGCACAGTCATACACACACATTTATCCTCCCGTCTTTGGGTAAGTGACGGTCTTAGTGGGCGTGAACGCAGTCACTCCTGTTACACGGTTAACAAATGAATAAACTAGATTTCATGCATGCTTTCATACTAATTCGATCTTAAACACACAACCTCAGAGATTTACGTCTTTCTACAATTAAGGCTTTAAACAGGACCGAAGCCTTTTCGACGTCTAGTCTTTTCCTTATTTTGATTAAAAATATAGCCACACATGTGGGACTTTGGGGATTATATTAACTAATGCATTATTTTGTAATTATATAGAATATATAGATTTTAAATAGGATACAAGGCAAAACGGTGACTTTAATTAGATCGCTGTGTAAAATATCTCCAGGGTATGATAAATCTCACAAAAGATGTAATATACGTTCAAACAGATAATGACACAAATAGGTTCTTATTTCATCAGGACCTTTTTTTTCTCCCCTGGAAATGTTTCATTTTATTTATTTATCTATTTATTTTATTTTCTGTTTCACCATTTAGAAGTGAATCTTTAGAGACCGTATTAAAATGCTAAAAAGGACCCAAATTACAGCGCTTATACTTTATAAAACATTTTTTTTTTACATTTTATAACAATTTATTAATTCTCTATTGCAAATCCTATTATCCACTTATTTGCCATGTGACATGTTTTTGCAGCATCTGTGTTTGCTTAAGCTAACATGAAAGCTCTTCTTTCCGGCGTTGCATAACTTATACAATGGCTAAACCGCTGAATTAAAGGGAAGGGATTTTAAACGCAATGCCGCTCAGAACATGAAGGCTACCGAATTTAATTCATAAGACTTATACATTAATAACGTTGACCCAATAATAAAGATCTGGCATGCCGTACTACAACATGATTTATGTATCCGTAGAGCCAATCGAAAAAAGATCCAGATCTCAAATCCATAACACCGTGTTCATAAATAACACACATGCATAAAGCACAATTTCGCTTAATAAACAGTCTAAGCAGATCATTGAGAGTTTGATATTCAGGCAGAGATGAGCTCAGAGCTAAGATTATTCGCTAGCGTTTTAAGAGCACTTGGCACGGCTGAAAACATCGAAGGAGAGACGCTGCGTCTCCGGCAAGCGCAATAATAGGAGAATTAAAAATGCTCCAAAACACATGACTTTGCCAAGCAAACAATGCCTGCAGTCTTCTTGAAAATTACAGCGGCTAATTTGAAATGAAACACAAACAGTTGCGTGTTTGTTTCGGAGCTCTATTATGATTCCGTGCATAGATCCGACCCCGGCTCCCCCTTTTCCTCCTTTTGCTATATATAAAGTATGTAAATGCTAGCTGCAGCAGTCAGATACATCAATGAAAGTTGACAGCTGAATTATTAGCATAGCTGAAAGCATCAGTCTTTTGTTTTAACCCAAGAATGGAGCATTTTTAAAACTCACAATGGCTCTAATCAAATTCTCAAGGTTGTTCAGTTTAGCATTGTATTAATTTAATAGTTTCTGGTTCGCCGTTGACGTTAATGACACATTCCTATGTAAATATAATGTGCCTCTGAAAAGCCATCAAAACATTTTAAGGTCCAATGAATGCAGTTTCATTTCAGTGTTCTTTCCCCCCCCTTCCCCTGAACGAGAAATCTCTTTTTATTTAGCAATCTCAGCTGCATTTACAGAAATAATAAGAAGACCGGATTGATTAATGAGGAGTTTTAAAGAGTGATGCAGTGCATTCGAACAAATAACTTGGGGAAAATGGCAGGCTGGTTGGGGGGAAAAGGTTGCTCTCTCTCTCTCTCTCTCTCTCTCTCTCTCTCTCTCTCTCTCTCTTTCCTTCATTGGCACTGATTGACTCCCTCCAACAAACCCCCCACCACCACACACCCACTCCTTCCCCTCTATGGCTTTGGAGGCCTTTGGCAAAGACCCAGCCTCCATTATGGAGAGATGATAAAATGGCACATATTCTCACTTTTCAAAGACTGATGAAACCATTTAGAGTAATATACTAGAATACATTAAGGAATCCTTCATTTTGGGGAGCCTGCTAGCACGGCTGTGTATAAAAAGAGCACTATATGGGGCAAAGACATTTAGAATCTGTGGTATCTCCGATGCCGACATCCTGTCTGAAATATCATGCGGCTCGTTTTTGATCGCTTGTTTCGTACGGTGTCGTGCGTTAACGCTTCACCGTGACAGAGAGGCTCGGCTATAAAAATGTAAGTTTTTCTGCCTGTATAAATAATTCTCACCTTGCGCTCAGGCTTCCTGTGCAATCCCACTAAGGCTACAGAGAGTTAATAGTGAATTTCTCCTTCAGTGCAAGAAAAGGAGCGAGGGAAAAAAAAAATCTTTAGACAAGTCAATGAGGCGTCCCTTTATTTATCTTAAAGAATACAAAGATGTCTGTCGGCACAATGGTGCTCGATCTAGGCAGACGGCTTTTAATGTTCACCTATGCAAAATATCAATTATGAGTTACAGCAGGGGAAAATGGGGATCCAGATATTTGCTTTTCGGGTTGTTTTGTACTCAGCAGTGCGATATATGCAGCTTGAGCAGGACTGAGTTTTTTAAAGCCTGGATTGATTGTAGAAAACTGCATTTGAACAACAGTCTCAGCTTTACTTAAACTGCTGTGCCGTCTCGCTGAGGGATGCTGGTTCGTGTGCAACCAAGTTGCATCTCTGGCATAATTTACTGTGCATGTAATTCAGCCCTCAAATCAAAGTGAGGGCCGAGGGTCGAATACATTCAGCATGCAGTCATTTATTCATATGAGGATCATTATTGATTTATTTTATTAGTTTCCTGACGTATGCTGATGGGGAGGGGAAGGAATGGGGGCGGAATATGGATGTGACTTTAAGCAGGCACGTTCACAAAGAGCGAATCAAAGTGTGACTCTTTAGAAAGAATGTTGATTAGATGATCTGACCTGATTTTGGTGCTTTCTGGCTCACCCTAAATGAGATGGTTGATTTTGAATGCACAATCACTGACTTCTCTTATTGGTCTGATACAGCTGATGTGAACCTTTCCAACTACAATTTAACATGCGCTTCTAGTCGAGAACGCGGTTCAAGCCAATGTAGACCCACAAATCCTATATGCTTACCCAAAGCATGCAAGATTCGATGACCCCGTGACCCTGCTTGTTAAACTTTAATAGGAATCGTCTAATGCCTGTCCATCACTGGCTCTTAACGTTGCATGTTGACATAAACTTTCTCTGCACTTTGACATTTCCTACGTTTTTTTTTTTTTAAGTATCTGTACTCTAGTCATTTTAATAGGAACATCTGTACACACAGGTAGTCATGCAGTCCTCCAGTCGAGTGGCAAAACGCATAAATTCACGTGGGTACGTCATGGTCTTTAACTAATATTTAATATCAGACATGAGAATGAGGAAAAAATGTGATCTCGGTGACTTTGGGTGATGCTCGATGATACCAGACGGGTATCTGGTTGATGCCTGGTTCATTATATCTGGTTGTTTTTACACACAATCTCCAGAGTTTATACAGATGCAGGTGCAAAACAATAAAAAAACATCCATCAGGAGCGGTATGGGCTGACGGGAAAATCTACGGAACACTACACTTTCAGCATGCTGAATTTCTTCGGACACTGCCGGCAAATATGGGCAGCGACCAGATATGACATCACACACCAAGGTGTTAGGACTTTATGTTCATTTTATATTCTTTTAAACTTGTGTCATATAAAACACGCAGGCGCAGGATGGATAACAGTGACACCGACATTATCAAGGCTTCCTCTGCCTTCCCTTTTCTGACGAGGTCACAGCACAATATGAATTCGCAGGTCAGAGTTCACCAAACTTGACCTTTGGAACCCAGTGACATGCGGAACTTCTTTCTGACTTCCTGACTGCGTTTCCGGTCTACAGCGTTGCCGTGCACATGAATGGAAGTCAGTGGAAAGAAAAGTGTAGTGTGACTTCGTCTTAGTTCAAATAATCACACTTTACCACTATTTTGTGCCGAAAAGCTTTCCGGAACGTGCTGTACATTAAGTCAGAAGACATCGGCTTCCACTTCTGAAGTACTCAAAGCCTGCGAATATCTGATTTTATGTATATCGCTCTGCCACCGCATGATTTGCCGTGTCGTGTTAACTCTATAAATACTTTCATGTCATAATATCATAAAAAAAAAACTTTTGCCATTCTAAACCCTTCCGTATGTTCCGTGTTGTTTTTTTTTTTTTTTTTTTGCTGTAAGTGTTGTGTCGCTCACATTAAATCTGCTGTGTAACAGTTTACGCTGCAAAGAACTGTTCATATATTATGAAATTAATCTGAATTAAATCCGCCATTGTTGAAATAGGACTCCTTTGTGTATGGGATTCCTACAAACGGCTCCAAAGTTGTTTCGATATTTGTATCTCAAGCCATTTTTATCTCATCATCGTCCTCTTGCACTGAAAACGTCACACTCCCTTGCGCAGGGAACAATCTGATTTGCGGGAACAGAGAGGAACAAAATAATAAAACAATAATAATAAAACGCAAAACAATACAAACAATACAATAAGATCAATTTCAACCATTTCAGTTTATATACAAAGTATAAAAACAAACAGTGAGGACTTAATTTAGCGTGCTTTTCAGGCGGAACACCTAATCCCCTCTCGTAGTTGCCCAGTGCTCGGGGATGGGGATTTTCCACAGGGAAGCTGTGGCATCGTCTTGGGAGAGATAGGTGGGCAGAATGGAGGACCATTTTTACGCTGAGCATATCACCCTCAGGCCTCTCGGGAACCTGGGAAAAGCACACACACACCCGCACACACACACGTACGCACAGGCAGCTCAGCACACACAGTAGCAGCCACGCACTAATCGCCCAAACAAGCAGGCAGCACAAGTGCTCGGAGCAGTGGAAAAACAAGCAACTTAAGAGGCACGGCAAAGACAAAAACAAAGAAAAGAGTTTGTTAGACACGGATTGGGGTGTAGAAAAAGAACTTAAGGAACAAAGAAGGACATGAATAGGTGAGGAAGTAAACTGGGATGCTGTCTGTACCTTGCCCTGAAGTGATTTAGAGAGACTTAACCCTTTCTTTGTAAGACACGCCACTCCAACGGTGTTCAAAGACTCTGCGTAATGTTCTTTTCTCTCAAAGGGCCGCCGTAGTTTTAAATCGGGAGAGCGATCGGGGCGACTATTCTGTTTATATTCACCTGTAAGTGGTTCAGACATCCTCTGAGGAGCCTTTGTTTACATTATGAGAACTAGAATCTATCTATATCCTTCACCCCGCACGTATAGAACGACGGAGAAACAACAGTCGAGCGCAGAAATCTGAGCGCAATATATAATAAAAGTTACCAAAAAATTCAGGTCATGAAGAAAAAAATTCACACGCTCGCACCTGTCGGCTGATGTACTTCTAAAATAACCTCCATGTCCTCATATTTAATGTAGTTCAGCAGCAGCAGCAGAGTTCTGCTAGCAGCCTCGAGCCCCATTCACTCACTGTTTAACATCCACAGACTCCTCATTGTTGCGGATTTCAGCGCTGACATTTAAAGAACAAATACAGAGCTCAAATAGGTGGCATACTCGCACATTGATCTTCTTTCGGTTCTTTTTAAGATGGAACTTGTGTTTGTGTGGAAGTTAAGTAGTCTTTCTTTTCTTTGGATCTACACAAACCACATTTCCACAGCTGACACTTTAAACACACTGCAACCAATTTGGTCCAATTCGGTAAGTTGTACCTTGGAGAGCAGCCATTTTGAGAACTCCGCCAGTGTGCAGAATTAACACATATCTGTGGCTTGTGCCCTTATCTGACAAGACAGTGCGGTAAGCCAGGATTAGCATCTAGATCTTGCTAAGTGGACTTCTGTAGGGCCGCACGAACAAACGACGGGCCTAGCATATGAAAATATGAGGGGGTGTTTGGCAGAAACTACATATTACATTTATTTAAATCTACTTTTGGTCAGTTATTGCAATTCGTAATGCTTTCGTTTCTCCAGCATGTTGAATTTCCCTATTTCTTCTGGCTGGACACACCAAAGTGCATAGCTGCAATATGCTGCCTACTTGGACGAGGACTTTTTTGGTGGTCTGTCATGTGGACGTCACTCCAGACCGTTGCTCCATCATGCTCGTGGCCTGGGCTAACTGGCCTTGTTTTTTTTTTATCTTTTTTGAAGTCTTTCTTTGAAATAAATGAGGCAATCCACATTGGCCCAGGGATCATATTCTATTTACGTTCCCTTTGCCAACGACATAGGCGACGCTGGCCAAATTCACAAAAGAAGATCCACATTGGAAAATCCGGCTAATCCCTGATTGAAAGTTCATGCGTTGGCTTGGATGTATAAGCTCTGGCAGATTTTCCCAGGAAAGAGGAATAAAGGGAAAAAAGAGCATCTCAACATGAAAAACTAGGGATCTTTTTGGTAAAAGGAAGCCACCCTTCGAGGCACACACAGGATACGTCAGTGTCAGACAGCATGTCTGTGTTTCAAGTGCTTGCTTTCATGCATCATAAAAAAACAGAAAATGAGAGAGAGAGAGAGAGAGAGAGAGAGAGACGCTCCATTCTGCTTCATCATCCCGCCAAAAGCGAACAGAAGGGGAGGTCATCATCTTCAGTTTCACTGCCAAGAGGTC
This sequence comes from Bagroides melapterus, assembly GCA_028566695.1. NCBI lineage: Eukaryota > Metazoa > Chordata > Actinopteri > Siluriformes > Bagridae > Bagroides > Bagroides melapterus. The sequence goes on from JAOTRN010000036.1 coordinate 6,473,393, forward strand.
GCAGGGTGCTGAGATTTAAATCAAAAGGGGAGGTGTTCTACAATTTCAGGAGCATGTTTCTACCTAGTATCTCTACATCCAAAAGTCCTCCTTTATTTTTTTCCTCTTTCTTTATCATCACCCTTATCATCTCTTCTTGTAATTTATCCTCCACCCATTTCCACCAGTTGTTGTCAGGGTTGGGGCCATGGCTGGAGAGTGAGTCTTCACAGATGGTGTGCCTGCTTGTCTTTAGGGGGAGGCAGCTAAACAAGCTTAAACTTTCTCATTTTCCTTTCGCTCTTCTTCGGGTGAAAACTTTGGCCTCCAACTTTTGAGGCCTGGCACGTGCTTTATCGCGGCCCACATGCAGGGGATGTATGAGTGTCCTCCGAGGATCTTCAGTTGGATGCTGGCTCTGTGTGTTCTCTCGGTCAGGCATCAAGCAGAGCATCAGTGATACACGAGCGCTGCCCGAACCTCACTGTCTCGTTGAGTACAGCTGGTTGTCCTTGCGCTTTAGCCAGAAAAAGAAGACGCATGGTCTGGGATTTGATAAGGAAGTGTTCGGCTTGCTCCCGTTTTTTCATCTTGTTGCGAGCCGCAGCCAGCCTGTTGGTTAGATGGATAAGGAGCTGTGTTACTGGAAGTGATGGATTGTGGCTGGTGCACCGAGCCTCTAAGAAGCTTCAGAGAAGTTAAGCGTGGGCTCTAATGGTGTAGACTTGTCAGAACCTCAGCATTTGCACCATCTCTCTTCACGCTCAGAATGAAGCATGGGTGAGATTTGGGGAGAAATGAAGCCATCCTTGTTTGACTTGTGGCCATTATGGACTGCTTTATAACTCTCCCAAAACGTTCGGAGAAAGATGACTGACTTCACTCAGCAACTGAGGAGGGAGACGGAAATGTATCGCACGAAACGAGTAGCCGCGCTCTCTGTTTGTGTTAGGGAAAAGGTGACGGAAAAGGAAACAGAGCGGGTTAACAGAGATGTCGGTGCGAGTAAGTGGTGTGTGTATTTAAGTGATGACACTAAAAGAGAGATAAGAGACACCCACCTAGCCGGTGAGGTGGATGTATGAGTGCCCTCCGGCTCTTATATTATTATCCTCCTCTCTGCCGCTCTGTGGTGACCTGCTAATAGAGCTCTATTACCACTTAGCCAGTGTCTGTGCGCTGCTATTCAGCAGGGTGTCAGCGCTCGTGTCGAGTGGCTCATTGTACCAACTGCTATCCACTTCAGATTCGCCTGACTCACCTACACCCTACGCACTTTGGGGTCAGAGGGCTAGCAAGTTCGATTGCAACACCTGATACTCACCAGCAGGCATTTCACAGCTGTGTCTAGCTTCAGATTTACACACACATTTCTATCTCATCCTTTCTCTTGCTCTTAAAAAAAATATATTACTACATCAGGGAGTGAAAATCTAGACATTTTTCTGAAGGTCTACAGACGATCAATGTTTGTGCTTTTAAACGCCATTGCCTTCAGCTTGGATAGTAATGCCTAGTATCATATCTGTGGTTTTAAGCCTTGACGGTTAGATCTTTTACTGTACATCTTGAGTGCTTTCTCCTTATATTGTGCTAGTTGATTTGATAATTTCAGTGCAGGCACGGCTAAAAATAGAAAATCGGCTCGTGAGTGAATTTTGTGAAGTGAGTCCCATTATGTTTTGTAATAGATATAGTGGTTTTGAGAGCTTTTATTATAGATTTACCATGCTGGCTGTCTTCAGGGTTATGTTATTTGGGAATTAAGTTCACCTTCACCTTTGACTCTCACACACAATTACTCACCGAATTGTAATTATATGGAGAGATTACGATGTTTTTTTTTTAATGACTGCAATATTTAATACACTTTAAAAGTTGTATGTGGTCGCACAGGGCACAATTTTATAACATTATAATTAAGCTTAGAAAGGATTTATCGGCAGTGTGCTTCAAGCATAACCTAATTCTCATTTTCATAAAAACATGTTTAAAATAGTCTACATTAAACTCATTTATCGGTCAGTGAGAGAGAGAGAGAGAGAGAGAGAGAGAGAGTGTGTGTGTGTGTATGTGTGTGTGTGTGTCTGCGTGTGTGTGCATGTGTGTGTGGGTTGGGGGATATGTAAGTGTGTGTGTGTGTGTGTGTTTGGGGGTATGTGTATGTGTCTGTGTGTATGTGTGTGTGAGCATGTGTAGGTGTGTGTAGGTTGGTGGGTGTGTAAGTGCAATTGTGTATGTGTGTGCTTGAGTGTGAAGGTTGGGGGTGTGTAAGTGGGATGTGCGTGTCTATATGTGCATGTGTGTGTGCGTCTGTGTTTGCGCATATGTGTGTGGGGGGTGCGTGTAAATGGGATGTGTGTGACTGTGTGTGTACACATGTGTGTGTATGTCTGTGTGATGGTTGGGGTGTGTTTGTGTGTGTACACGTGTGTGTACACGTGTGTATGTGTGTGCATTCGTGTGTGTGTCTGTGTGAACGTTTGTGTGTTTGTGTGTGCATGTTTGTGTGTGTACACGTGTGTATGTGTGTGTGTGCATGCGTGTGTGTGTGTGTGTGTGTTTTCCTCTGTAGACACACTCATACAGCTCAGAAAGAGTCAAGCAACCTTTTAAAATGTCCTTTCAAAAACTTAGAAATTATTTTACTCACTTTGTCACTCGAATCAATTCGGAACACATTGACATCGGCTGCAAATTGGGCACCAGTGATAAGGCTCAACATCCTTTTTCTCTGTAACGAAGAGCAGCCGAGCATGAGCTGCCCCTCGGTAAATAATAGAGCCGTCTCCTTTCTCTCTTTTTTCATTCACACAATTACATCTTCTTCTTTTGACTATCGATGTCTGCTTTGCTTTTGTCTTACTCTCCGTGTCTACGTCTCCTTCAACGAGATCGTTCCTTGTAATCATACATGTTTAGACAGGAAACTTTCAAGGCTGAAGCTGTGCAGGTGAAGTATAGCGCTACAATAACTAAATAAGGAACAATGCTGTTTACGAGGATGGCAGCAGACAACCGAGCTCTGTCTGACTGGACTTGGAGGTATTTTTTGCAGGTGCTGTCGAAAAGGACCCTTCTGCAGCAGTGTGTCTTGGACAGATCCTGACAAAGCCTCCTCTTCGGGTGCCAGATGGACCCATGCTTTCCTCATACTCTTGCGCAGCTAAGACCTAGGCTTTTCTCCCTTTTTTTTTGCCACAAAAGAAAAGCGCTTTGGCTGAAAGAAAACCACAGCTGAATTTTATGGTACCGCTTCTTTTGCCAAGCTGATTTTAGCAATTCAAAGGACGAAGCGCATGGAATGGCAGTTTTCGGCCGCATGGTCGATACGCTTTTGATGGAAGTTTGAATTGGCAGATATGTCTGCCACACCAATATTTCGCCACTCGGTGGGAAATCTTGATAAAATCCAGAACAAGCGAGGTGTTACGAAGTGCGGCTCAGAGTGCTGTTGGAGCACGGCTTTCACGATCTAATTCGTATAAGGCCTGAAATAGGGTGATGTTCTCCTGTTCTGGTCCAAATGATCTCAAATATGCACTTATAGTGACAAAGAGCAGCAACAGACACACATTTAGACTCACACACACGCGTGCACGTGCACGCACACACACAATACACATACACATATGCACATACGGGAATACAGATTGTACGAACAATTGGACTGCTTTTTTTTTTTCTGGGAATACAATCAAAGAAATCAGAGCTTCTGGGGAAAAAAGAAACACATTAGATACATGTTTTTGCAATTATTGTATTATATTCATTAGATTAAGGTTTGTAAGACAATAATTTGCACAGTTCCTCCATCCATATGCCTCATCCGTCTGTGATCATAAGTTTTAGTGGCACCTAATATTGTTGCATTTCCATGGAAGCAGCTTGTGTTGCAGTGGCAGGCTAATGCCAGCACAGACAGGAGCAGTACAGAGCAATTGTCCTGGTCAGTGCTCATCTCTTCTGGCGGTCAGTCTGATGAGACTTATTGCGTGTTTGAAAGGGCCAGGGTGAATATTGATGCATATAAATGTTTTAGCTAAACTGGCTCCACATCGCTCACCTGCCTGCCACATTCATCACAGCTAATCCACTTTAGCCTGACGTGTGGAGACCAGCTAGCTGACAGGCTGGCTCGGATGTACACCCGAGCACCAGACAGCACCAAAAGCTTGTATTCTGTTTTGAGGGGTTTAGTTTTGGGGAAATATTCCTCAGGAAAAAAAAAAAAGTGAGAACCATTTCCGTAATACGACCTTGAGCTTCCAAAAGAGTTTGTCGAGATACTTTTGAATTGAGATAAGGTCAGCTGAAATCTTTACAAGTTGTAATCTTTACAAGCTGAAAATAAAGCCTCACTTCTTACAACGAGGTGGCAGATATCTGATTAACAGAGCAATATTACCATTTTCAGAGTTAGAAGAAACAGTCATATAACTGTTATATAATTATAAACTATAATAAACTGTCACATAATTTGACTGTGTAATTCAAGACTTTGCAACTCGGGCATAAAAGGCAGCTTAAATTACACCATACAAACTCTCATTAATATTACAGGGACCATTCTTTGACTTCATTTCATTTCTCCATTTGAGCAAAGTCAATCATCATAAGAGTAAGGAATTATAAGGTGTGAAAATCATATTTTAAGGTTCAGTGTTCTGGGAGAGCTTTTATAAATCATATTAACCCCCCCCCCCCACCCTACTTTTTTTTTTTTTTTTGTAGAGTCCTCAAATATTTGATTTAGGAAATTCCTCCACATCTACAGTATATCCAAACTAATAGTATCTGTCAAGCACCGAGCTTTAATATCGGCACAAGTCTATATTTTTACACCCCTGCTGTAATAGTGACTTTCTTTAAAAAAAAAAAAAAAAAAAAAAGAATGCATATGAGGCATTGTGAAAACTTTTTGATGTGTTAGCTTTGTCTTTAACACCGCTGCCTCCAAAGGCCCTGAAGTAGTCCCAGATTGACTGTTATAAACGGTAAATACTGAATATTACCATTATGACTTGGTATGAAAATGCTCCTTCCGCTGGTGACTGTAAGTTATGCGATAAGCTAGCAATGATTTCACATTTGGTGTTGGGAAGTCGCTGGAGGAGATACTTTAGCGCCGCAGATCAACATAATGGAGATCTTAAGTGCACAAGGGCCAAGTGTTTTCGAGCTAATGCTGTCGACCTTGTTATTTTTCAAAGACAATATCCACATAGTAGAAGGTCCTCTTTACGGTGCTCCATTATGCACAGAGAGATGACTAATGTGTGAGTGAAAGTGCAGAAACAAAGGAAGGAGAGCGAGAGAGAAATAGAGAGAGAAAAGAGAGAGAGAGAGAAATAAAGGGAGCAAGCAGATAACCCAGACAAAAGATTATCACAGTTAAAGTGCTGAATTTTCTTCTTGTGTCAGAGAGCGAGAGAGAATGAGTGAGAGAGATAGTGAGAGAGAGAGAGAGAGAGAGAGAGAGAGGAAATATAGGAGAGTAGGAGGCTGCAATAAGGTGAAATGACCTGTATATTGTGTTGTCTAATTGTTTAGTAAATGGAACTAATGGCTTCAGAGCTTCAGTTCTACCTGCCCTTCAGCTACTCTGCTTTTTCTTCTCCGATTTTTTTATTTATTTTTTTCCCCCCATCGAGGGAAGCAAAGTGCCACAGTTAACAAATGCAAGCGCATCGCTGTTATTGTGATGTTATACAGGTAGGCGTGTGTGTTCATGTGTGTGTGCTGTGTGTGCACTTGTAAGTGAGAGAGAATATGTGTGTGCACAAAATTAATCAAAGTGGGGGGCGATGATGAACCGTTTCTGTAGGATTCTGTCAGAGGTTAAGAGCTAGTTATTTTTAAGAATGACATGAATCTGGGAGAGACAGTGATTGCCTAAATGACCACTGTAATTACCAATTACTTCTTGAAGCAGAGAATATATTCACGGCATGTAGCCTGCTAAATACAGACAGGCATTAGCCCATTTACGTACTAATGCACATAATTTAGATCCTGAAAAGGGCAGATGGGAACACAATGGAAGATATAATAGATACCGTCTAATATCATTCCAAAAAGAATATTGGATTCATTGGAGATGAATATTACTTTGTGTCAGATTGTTTTTCCATAAAACAGTCAAAATATATTTCATCTCTCTGCCTTTCTTCTTTTGTTAGCCACTCGGCCATTTAAGCCATCAACGAAGGGCAGGAAAAGACAGACAGAGATGGAGATAGAGAAGGAGCGAGATAAAGAAAGATGAGTGGAAGGCTGTTGACTGGTTTTAGCTTGTCCACTACTATGAAAAATGAAGAGTATTTTGTATGACAGGAGAATTAGAATACTGTGTTACAGCCTTACATCCTTCACCATACACTGTGATAAGATGACTTTTCATATCCGAGAGAAGGGCGTTCGGATCGAAATATCTTTATTTTCTACCCCTTTTCCGACTCACAATAAACCCGAAGGCGTCAGTAGAAGTGAGGAGAGGAGACGTTGACAGGCCCGGAATATTTTCTAAATATGTCATAAACCGTTTTAAAGCTGTATAATTCACTGTACCTTCTCATGAATAAGTTACTAAAAAGTTGGCACATGCTTTAATATCGCCACGAAGGAAGGATGACGCCAGACTTTTATTTTTTTTTCTGTCGCCGCTCCTTATTTGTATCACGCCATCGTTCTATCTCTTTTCGCATCTATCCTTCGCTCCGGTGTCACTCTTGTAAGCTTCTCATTGAGATGATAATAAGGACACATACTTTCGCTCTTTTAACGGAAACCGCTTTTTTGTAGGTGGACTCAGCTTTCAAAGAAAAGGTCAGAGAAATTCTAAGGGAGGCCACGAAGCGGGTGGACTTGTGTTTGGGGTCCCAACTTTGAATAGGTGACATCATTTTAATGCACCCCCAACACACACACACACACCTCCCCACCCTTTACAAAGTCATGTCCGACTCATCCCGTTTAGAAAGGATTAGCTTATTCCACGTGGGGGTTTTGTGTAGCTAGTGCTGGCACAACACACAAAGTAAATCCACAGAGGCTAAGAGATTTATTTCGTAATATAGTAATGTTTAAAAAAAAAATAAAAGAAAGAAAGAATGCAGTAGAAAGAGAAAGCGAGAATGTCCAGTTACAAAAAGCACTTCTTTCCATATTGCAGCCCAATTATGGAATGCTTTAGAACTGAACCAAAACAGGATATTTTTAAGTAGCAGAGACACACTGTGGAGTGTTTATTTCTTTGGAATGTGCCTGTCATCTTCTGCCAAAGCTGTTTAGCAGCACTGTCACTCCTCTCTGTGCCACCAGCTTCCAAGTGACATCTTTCTCTTAAAATAATACCTGCACTTTTACAATGGAAGCACTTTTTTTAGGGGACTTGCGTCAATAGCACTTTCTTTTTTATCCCACTTGTTTTTTTTTTTTTTCCGTGTGATGCCAGTTTTTTTTTTTTTTTATGCTTAATACTTCAGTGAAACGAGGTGACTAAGAACTAATCCCACAGCAGAGAATTCCCCCTCTCTCTGAGATTTCTCTGAGGTCATGACCTGGTTTGTGAGAAAGAGCGCTCAAGGTTAATTCTGATAGAGACCATTAACCCCTGATAAGCTGAAGCAGAAATAACAGAAATAAGGATTCGTCTGTGATTAAAAAAAAAAAAAAAGAAGTGTGAAAGATTATTATGGAGATGGGAGTAGTTCTGAAGATTGGGCCATCATGTGACACATCAATGGCCATCATTTGAGTTGGAATGCCAAGAGTCCAGAAGATGGAACCAGTTTGGTTCGGCACGGGCCAAGAGCATAGCAGGGAGTCTGCAAACTGCTCAAAACTGACATTTGTGTCTCCAGGAGGTAGAAGAACAGGGAATCGGCCCACGTTCAGCTCTCCCGTCTCATCCTTAGCTCCCTCGATTCGATTTAATTGTCTCAACGTTGGTGATGTTGAAGCGAATGCACTATTATCTTGTCTGTTCAAAGCAAAACATGTCTCCCCTCATGAAGCCCTTTAGAAAAGTGCTGATGTGCACTGTTTTTTTTTTTTTTTGCACTGATGACTTTAGAGTTTATTTAATGGGACCAGATTCTTGTTAAGTCACAGCAACTGATTACTTTTTCATGTCCCACTGCTTCATTCTATTTCACCTTATATAAATAAAAAGTGCTTAAATAAGCATCTGCTACAGAGAGGAAAGTTAATGATGACAATTTTTATTCTGAGGGAGGTAACAGAATAATGATTTTGTTTTCCTCCTTCTAATATGGTATATAATTCTTCGAATGTATTAAAAACGATATCATATGTGATCACTGGCCACTTTATTAGGAACACCTACAAATCTGCTTGAAGACGCGGAAAAAAAATAACAACAGTTTCGTGTTCACTGTAGCATCAAATTTATATTTTTATCTGATAGCAGTAGAACCACAATAGTGTAACACATCCACCCCAGGTCCTCTGACTTCCTGCCCCAGCTCTTGGAGAACTGCTTCTTAATGGATGTTTTTTGTGTTTCACACCATTCCACGTGTACTGTAGTGTACCGCTGCGTGTGAAAATACCAGCAGATCAGCAGTTTTTAAAACATCAAAGTAACTTAGATCTTTTTTTTTTCTGATTAATGTTCTTTAACCTCTTCCACTCTAGGAGACAGGACAGAAATAAAAAATCCTTTCTTAAGCATACGAAGCCTGATCGTATAAACACACGCAGCACAACAGAAGTACAGGGGAAAAAGTTCAGCTGTAAGACTCCAAAGACCATTTCCACCTAAACAAAACACAATTCCAACAACAAGTAGCTAAACGAACAGACAGAAAAATGCGTAAACATCGCGCACGCAAAAAAACTGACACGAGTGATCGGTCACTACACTTTACAAACACAAGCAGTTTCCAACGGTAGAAGGATGAGCACTCTGTGTGTGCACATCTCACTGAACTAGAAGCAAAAAAACCCCATTTTTTATTAACCAACCTTTTTTTTTTTTGCTGCGTTCCATCTTCTCTTTCTCTGACCTTCTGACATTCTACCAGAATTATTCAAATACGCCTTGTAGTTTTTGAGATATTCTCATTTTAAATTGAGCAAGTCGTTTTCCGAACACGAGGCTCAGAAATAGGCCGAGGGTTGAACAGGTTAAGGATAAGCATCAACTGTTGCTCTTGACTTATATCTACTGCATCATTTGCTGATTGAACAATTCCATGAATGAGTTGGTGTAGAAATATTTCTAACAAAGTGGATGGTGTGTGTGTGTGTGTGTGTATTCATCAAATATGTTCCACAATTTAAAAGAACGTCCTTGATTAAAACCATATTTTGTATATAATGAACAAGACCAAGAAAAATAGATTCAGTTCTGTAACAGCAATCAGACATATGAAGCTAATAGACATTTTTGAAATGCCATTTATTGCTCTTACATAGCTTATTATTCTGCGAGCCAAACTTCAGAAATATTTAACAGTTCCCTTCTCCTTGCACAATCCATGAGGAATATTCTCATAGCAAATTATGCAACACACCATGAATGTAATATGCACTTAACATGAAGTCTCTCTCTTTTTTACTGGCACACTATCTCATATCATTGCCTTTAATACCCCATCAATCTAGCAAAATCATCAAAATCTGATATTACCCTGGCACGTAGAATAGTTTTAATGTCAGAATTATTGCTCTTTGTTATAAAAATTGACATAAAAAAAGGGATTCTGCCAGAAATACGGCTTCTCTCACTCATTTTACACTGGGCTCCTTTTGTTTCGATGGCATACTGTGCATATGAGAGGCATGCAGCGCTTGGAATAATTGGTCTTTTCATACTAAGAAAGGGCATATCAATTAAAAATAAATAGTCTCTGTAGTTATTATGCCACCACACAGTGGTTGGCCTGCCATTAAAGAGTCCTGTTACCCCCCCAAACACACATTACCACTTTCTCTGTACACTCGTACAGGAAGTATGACGCTATTTGCCACCCAACAATGTCTTTAGCATTAACTTTCACCAGAATATGTAATTACGCATAAGTTCTTAGGTAAAAACGAAACGTGAACGGTCCAGGGGGCGACCGGGGACAAACACAAAAGCAAACTTTTCATCTTCAAGCTTGAACAATCTTTTATTTCCTTATTGCTCAGTTGTTACAGTTCTGAAGTTAAAGCTGTTTTTCTTTCTTTGCTAGAGAAGAATAAAAGCCTGAAGCTGTATAAGAAGCTAAAGCCTTTTATAAATCTGTGTTAATAGAGCAGTTGGAGGATAGATACGGCTGAAAACTTTAAGCGACGTAACATTCCGATGCTTTGGCACTGAATATGAAGCAGCTGGTCGGCTTATAGAGCAACACAGGCCACACACAGATACAAGATCAGATACACTTTCTCCTACACTGATTTTTCCTTATAGGCTATTTGTCACTATACTTCTAGGGTTATACCTTTGTGTGTCTTGTGCCCACAATGTGGACTTGCAATTCATTTTTTTTTCTTTCCTATTTCTTCCATTTGGGAACAAGATATTCATGAATATTGCCCTCATTGCATTTATCCATTGCATTTATCCATTATCCTCATGGTATTATTCATCACTGCGATGTGCCCCTGTGGTATTGAGAGATCAGTACACGATCATTTAGAGCCAACCGTGTTCCTCATCATGTTTGGCGGCTCTTAGCTCAGCCAGACACAGACACAAACGCACAAACACACACAGACACGTACCCTCCTCACCTCTGAGTATGGATGCGTATGAAGATGAGTGAAGATGAGGCTGATCACAGACTGTGGGTGGAGAGAGAGCAGAGAGATGGATAGACGGGGACTAAAAAATGGACTCATCTCCTTTCTGGGTGTTTGTGGGTATTCGTGTGTGTGGGCATGTTTCTATATCTTAGTGGGGACCAAAACGTCCACAGAAAGAATAGGAACGTCGGACAGTTTTGACCTTGTAGGAACGTTTGGCTCAAATCTCCATTTTTTTTTCTGTTGGAAGCTTTTAATGAAATTTTGAAAGGTTTCTCTGTTTGTTACTGAGGTTAATGATAGAGTTAGGGTTTAGAGTGACTTTGTGATACACAAATATGTGTTGTGTGTAGTTGTGGATTCACAACTAACCGATTAGAACAAGAACAAGGACTGACACTTCCTTGTCAGATATTTTAACCTTCTTAGATTTGTTCTGGCGCCTTAGATTTGGAGGGAACATGAACAAAGTTGCTGTTAATATTTATAATTTTCATTTCATTTTTTTTTCATAATGTTTAAGCAAAATATAAGGTACATAAAGCACAATCTGTTCAGAATTTGTTGATTAATCTTCTCCAACAGCACTCTTAGAGGTTTTAATTCAAATCATAGCAACAAATCATCAAACACCTTGCACGGGCCTTGTACCTAATCAAAGGCTGTTAATTAACAGATAAAAATGTATTATTATTTAATGGATCACGTATAATCGTTGACAAATGGAAAAGGTCTCTGTAAGGAGGCTTTTATTTTAGATTTATGTCTTTAGTGTCAGTGCTTCGTAACTAACGTTTTTCAAAAAAGGAAAGTTTTCAGGGCAGAAGATGCACTTTATGCTTTAATTTTCTTTTCTCTTTTTTTTAATCTTGTTAAGTGAGGTTGATGTGTAAACAATTGTGTATGCAGAGTATGGCTAAAGTTTTGTGCACACGTGATTATCACGCCCATATGTGAAGCCTTCCCTGACAATGTGACTTCCATAAAAACCTGGTTTGTCAAGGTTGGAGTGAAAGAACTTGCCCTAACCCTAACCCTAACCCTAACCTTAACCCTAACCCTAACCCTAACCCTAACCCTAACCCTTACCCTAACTCTACCTCCATGGGAACATCTCTACATTAATGCCCATGGTTTTAGTTCGGGATGTTCGGGTAGGGTGTCCATATACTTTTGGTCATATAGTGTATAACAACCAACCTTTTCTTGTGGATTTTCTACAACACCGAACCCAAGTGTAAATGGTTTAAAAAATCACGACGTGGCATTTGTTAGTAAAAAAAAAATAATTTGCTAAATAAAACGTGACATAAAGACGTGTTGTTATTAGGAGAGGATCCTCTTTGTGGTCGTGACAGTAACTCTATTTCTGTTGGGCTGCATCACACTACCTGTCGTGGATTATTATTTCCTATAACAGCATGTCTCATCTTGCTTTATTCCTTCTAGATTCATCCCTAACAGTTTTATAATGCGATTTCTTTCTACTGTTTGGATGGTTATTATGGATCCGCTCTTCTGTTCAAACCTCAGTATTTGCTACGATAATCTAACTATCTAACATCTTATTAAAAGCATCCGGTCTCGTCCGACTTAAGCGTCTGGATGTTTGAAGTTCAGTAGTAAGGCTATCGCGTGCGCGTGCGTGTGTATGCGCGCGTGCGTGTGCGTGATCCGACAGCACCCTGGCAGTTAAGTTGAACATTATCTCAGCTTGCAGCCAGTGCAGCGTGTCAGTCAGCGTTGTCTCCTCAGCCTGACAACATCTCCAACAAACACTCTCAAATTCACCTTCAAACACGGCATCGTTCTCGTCTGATCACGAGAGGACGCTCCTTGCTCCAGAAGCATTTTAATTTCATCTGCACATGACAGGTATTTACAGATTCATGAGAATTCAAATATTCCAAATAAAATGTAGCAAACAGGGAGTGGGGGGCAGGCATAACCATGAAAACACATCAGATTTATTCTCCCTGTCTTGTTTACTGGGCCACGGAACACTGGATGCAAACAGAATGCAAATTTATTTGATTGAATCAGGTGATGCAGAGGTAATTGTATTTGAAGAAATGTCCAAGACTTTTTTTTCCCCCTGCTTTATCATTATCAGTGGGGGGTTTTCTTTATGAAATCTGTTTTAAACAAAAGCTATCATCGCTCGCAAGCCTTCTGATCCTCCTTTGTCACTTGCGGATGTGGATGCGTCTTTAATTTCCTTTCAATTAAAAGTAAATATGCGGTTTTCTTTTGTTTTCCCCCACTGTGAAATCTAAACAAGAGGAGTCAACACAAGCAGACAGGTGAAGAATATTCATTTTGTTGCTGCCTGATTCAACAGGCTCTGATGTTCGTTGCTTTTTTTTTTTTTTTTCTACGCCGCCCATCACAGTAGGTGGCTCCAGTCTGGAAGCTTCTCTTGAGCTGTAAGAGAACCACGTTTATGTAGAAATGATAAAATAATAAACCGAAGTCTGTCAGCGGGACAGATACGGATCTAGGTTTGGTAGCTCACGCGTCATTACCGTGTCCTAAACCGACAAACCTTCAGGCAAGTTTAACTTGAAAGTGAGCGTTAGAATTAATCCTAAAGCCGCAATTACAAACGTTATTTCTTTTCCTCATCTGACCTAGTGCTCAGCAGCCATCATATCAGTAGTGAATGATGTTACAGTGGCTGTGGCAGCACCCAGGACTGTTGAGTGTGTTGTTTCTGACTTCAGTGCTGGAGCAGATCACTCAAGTACATAATAGAGGAATTATGAATGTGTCAATCATTCTGTGAGCCAGCATCTTTAAAGCCCTCTCAGTGTCAACAGCACAACAACTTCAGTGACAGCCCTCGTACAGCCCTCCCCGCTCCCTCAAAGGCTTTTAAAAGTGCTTATTAGCTTAGTTGATATATGATATAAGACACTTGTGTTTGAATAGAGACAAATATGAATAAATAACGCTTATGTAAACCTTGATCTGCGTTGTTTCCGTATAAAACTACACGCTTCCATTTTTCCAAATATACCGTACGTACGTCCCGCTCTAAATCAGACTGCGTGGTCGATCCTCTCCAACCAAAACAACAACCGTATTCGATTTCCTAATTTTGCATGACGAAGGACACTAGTTCAACTTAAGTAATACCGAATCAAGGGCTTGATTAAATTTCAGTGATGTCATTATGGGGTCACATTTCAATGTGTAATATAATATAAATTCAGTTACAGCCTCTCTCCCCTCCTGCGCAGGGTCGTCTGTGCCTCTGCTTTTATGTTTCTATGTTTGCCCACACAAACTTGATGATTGATAGCCTCAGATCAGAGCGACGATTCGGTGCCGGGTTAACAGAGTCGCTGCGATGAGAGGAAGACTAGCTATGTAGGACAGGTCTTTCTGTGCTATACTACTTCTTAAATAAGTCACACAGATATTGGACCTAACTTTTAGTAAAGCGGCCGAAAAATATTCTCATAGAAACCCCGAACAAAACACCGGGAGATTCTGCTCGATTTCCAAAATGTAAGCGCTATCAAGTATTTATGTTGGTAAATGCCAATCATCCATAAATTATCAAGTGTTCACGGCACAGATAATATGCATTAAGGTCACTCCATATTAGGCAAAGCACTCAGAGGGAAAAATAAAACAGTGAAAGAGCAGCGTGTGCTACATTTCCTAGAAATAAAGCTCAGCCCCTGTGCGTCCGCTCCCACAGACCCATACTAACTTTTCTCCTTTTATTTCTTTTTACTCTAATTGAATATTTAGCATAATTT
>JAOTRN010000036.1:6578495-6590144 GCA_028566695.1 Bagroides melapterus
TTTTTATTTTTTTTTAATAGAGTGACTTATACAACTAATTCACACAATGGCAAAATTTCAGGTTTTTCTATTTGTCTGTTTCCTAGAATTTATCTGCAGTGACAACCGCCTAGTTTTCCGAGCAGAAAGATCCTCCTATGTGGGCGGTTATGTATTACAATTTTCCCCATGTTTCTCCTGATTTAAGGTCAATTTCTATAGTTTAATAATTATAGTTCAATAATTTAATAACAAAATCAGTGAGCAGAAAGTGATCAGTTTGAGTCTTAGACTTTAAAGCTGAAGTAAGAGATATCCCTGCAATGGTGTAAAATGCACCCTGCTCATTTTGTGTAAAAACCACAATCAGATCACAGAACGTTAGCACAATCATCTTAGTAAAGGCAAAGGTAAAAGTTTAGGTTAGACTGCCAGTTATGGGAACCAACATTATACCTGAAAGTCTAATATGAAAAGACGACATCTGCGGTGCATAATCCGCAAAGGTAATAATACAGTTTAAGCGCAGATGCCAGCCGTCGCTGGATGAGAAAATATATACACAACAAAATTCAGGCCTACAAGGATACACAGAGTCGGTTTTTACTTTCTAATTAAGGTGTGTGGTGCAGAGCAATTTGCAGTGCAAGACAGAAAGTTAAGCATAAGATAAGACACAAATCCGGTTGTTTTGCCGTGTTGCTTGAAAGGCTGTGTATTAACCACAGACATGCATGCCACTGGCTCCCGTGTGAGAACGCACCAACAGAGGAAGTCTCGGTGGCTTTTAAAAAGCTTGGTGAGAAAGTTAGCATTAATTAGAGCGTGCGGCTGCTCTTAGAATATGCGTTTCAGGTACTAGAAAAAAAGAAAAACACACACACACACACACACACACTCACTCACTCACTCACACAGACATCGTCTCAGACGTTGTGCCGAGTGATTGTCCCAGACCCGAACAGGGATATTCCACAAGAGGGAAGAGCTAGAAAATGTGTCTGCTGTGGACCATCAACCAATGGCACTCATGCAAATAGGTGAGGCTAGGCTTAACAGCTGTAAAACTTTAGATTTATAGAAACAAGTTATGATTAAAAATGATCTTTTAGCATTAAAACTTAAAGCTGTGATATCTGCTTCTTTTATTTTTATCTGGTCCTAGTGCACAGATATACAACAGAGGAAACCACCAGAAGTGTTACAGAGCTTAAAGATCAAATCTGATGCTATACATTTTCTTTTTGTTACAAATGAGCTTGCAAAAGAAGTTATTAAGTGAATTAAATAATCATAATAGCAACAATAATAATAATACATATGTGGATATCTGCAGTAGTTTGAAAAATTGACCCTGATTCTGCAAATTTCAGTCGGGGATGTTATTGTATATGGATTAAATTTGGCAGTATTGTAGAATTTAAGAGCACTAATATGACGTAGATTTTAATTCCTATGTTTCTTTAGAGATAAGGCTCTTGGCATAGAGCTTTTACTGATTATACAGTGGAAAATATGCATGTTGTAGATAATTGCACCATAGTGATGCCTCTCACTGAGTATTCCCACAGAGCATTTTTTTTTGGATGGCCTTTTAAAAGATTGCATTGAGTGTGTGTATGTGTGTGTGTCTGTGTGTGTATACACAAGTGTAAGAGAAACAGTTCTTATGTCTTTGCAAGTGCGTGTCACATTTTTAACCATATGAAATGCCCTTTTTTAATCAGAAAAAAAAAAAAAAACGGAATGACTTGGGAGCAAGAAAAGCATATTAATGCACCTCATTTGCATACACTCGTCAGTGAGGGTATGTTCAAAAACAAACTGGATTCGTCAGTTCATTTCACAATGTTCCTTTGTCTATCTGCCTTTGTTATATGGTAAAGATAAAGAAGGAAATCAAATTGAAGAAAAGGGCAAGCTGCTATCTCTCTAAATGAGCAACAGCTCATCAGGCCTTGCTGAAATCATACATTTCTATTGCAGTGTGCATGGCAGCCACTTTCAAAGAGCCTTCATCTAATATCTGCAGGGACAGCAAAATGCGAATCAAACTAATTTTAACATCAATTTTAACAGTTCTCTGACTCAAGAAACTCTGGAGTCATGAGCACTGGCATAAAACTAAATATCGGTCCGACATTATTGACTTCGGCTGAATATTTGAATTTATTTCATCAGCTAAATATGCACAAATTCTCCCATCAGTAACGTATTAAATGTTTGTCTTAAACTTGCACCCCAAATTATATTTTGCTGAATATGAGAATTTATACAAAAATGCTTAGCAATGTAGATTTGTGCAGTACGCATGCCTACGGACGTGAGTGTGTTCGTAACTAGTCATTAAATCCATAATACACCTACAGAGCATTGTTCCAATCCAATTCTTGTTTTTCTTTACATTCCTCAAAGATGTAGCAGGGGGACAAAGTGAAATGGCATCCATCAGCAGCCCACAATGCATTCAGCACATACTGAAAGTGACCACAGTGTTTTATTCATGTCAGAGCGATAAGAGTTCACAACCAACAAAGCGTAGGAAGAGTAAATAGCTAACAAACAGGCAGCCCTTATTAGAGCCTTTAAAGTCCGAGTGTCAGCGAATATGTGCTCCACACCCACTGCCTAACACAACGGCAACTGTGTGCATTTGATTCTTTTTTTTTTTTTTTTTTTTTTAATGTCCTGCTACTGTGTGTAAATGTGAATAACTTCATATATAAATATTGTAAAAATATTGAACACTATAAAATTCATATGCTTGTAGAACAAGTAGTGTCCTGAAGCTCATGTTCTGGAGACAGGATGCTGAGTCATTAGCTCTCCTTTGAGGTAAACCTGCACCATTTAAAAGGTTTTTTTAATGACCAAGTTCCCTGCCCTGTGTGTGTGTGTGTGTGTGTGTGTGTGTGTGTGTGTGTGTTTGAGAGGGAGAGAACTCTTGGAATGGAGCATCAATAAAATGCATTGTGTTTATAACTAAAGGTGCTTCATTTTCATAGCTGGTAATTGTCCCTGCCTTTGACTTTTAAAAAGGAATGTCTCTCATGCTAACACTTAGCAGTCAGCCTTGAAATTATTATTTTTTTTCATAATTACAGTCATGTGTTATAGCACATGGCCACTGTTACTAAGCCGCATACTAATCAGCTTAATTAGATATTATACAATATTTTGTTGACCAAAGCAAATCTCGCTTTATTGTTTTTGAAGCTTGACCCTGTTTGTCACAGGGGAATGTTGCAAAACCATTATCCCTCCTTAAGACAGCGCACAGCATCCTAAATTTGCACAACCGTGCCAGATGACAACAGACTCTGCTTGTGTATTCATTTCATCCTGGTGGTGCACTGAGTTGCTCTGTGGCCATTTTAAATGCCTGGGAAGCTTCTGATACATTGGGAACCCTTTCAATAATGCCAACTGTTGTTTTCTACTCATCGGAAGCCATACGAGAGTGAGAGTGGAGAGAGAGAAGGAAAAAAAAAATGAAGGCGAGAGCAAAGTGATTCGCATCAAACGTAATGTGCCTCTTAATGAAAAATTACGGCAAGACAAGTGTCGCAGTAGTGAGATAAGGGTGTGTGTTTACTGGAGTAACCCCTTGGTTTTAAGTGCTATTGTTAATATCATAATTGTAATATTGCGACGGCTTCATGACAATGGCACTGCTCTGTTTCATTAAGGCGTGTAATTGGAGGAATTCTGATAGGATGGGCCCAAGTAGTTTAATTATGCAGTGCCTTGCCATGTTTACTGGGTAATTATTGCCTCAAAAATTGTGTTACTGTTTGAGAAAAAAGTTCTGAGAGTTACAGCTTTTCCCCCAAGTGTGAGTACATGTAGTACTTCATAAATCAGAAGGAGATAAACTCACTTTTTTTCTTCACACTCGTCACTGTAGTGCAGTCATCGCTATTAACTATTTCCCCCCACACACAGACTGCATAAAGCACGAAAGAAATGTGTGAGAAGAATTTGTTTTCTAGCGTTCAATTTCACATTTCAATTGCACCTTATCACTGAAGCTTTTTCCACTCCTACACCTTCTTTAGTGATCGATGAAATGTGCTTGTCTTTGTGCCAAAATCTGTTTAGGATATTGTTTATTTGGGAAACATGACTCCTAGCACACCACCCAGGATAGTGGGATTTTGTGGAATGCGCCTTCACAACTACATTCTTGCAAACTGTAAATATAACTTGTGAGTTATGGAAGTGGTATGAATGTTTAGATGTGAATCTTTACATGTGAACAGGTTTTTTTTAACCTTCTCTTTTTTTCAATGTATTTTGCCTTTAAGATAATTAAAGGTGTACTTAATGCCATCTCTGTTTTTTCCTGTTCACATTTGCAGGATGGAAGACTCTAGTTTGTGCCTTGGTGTGTCCTCAGCGGTCCCAGATGCTGACACCCATATCACCAGTGCCATGCTTAATGGCCGCTACCCAATCAGTCAGAAGCTGCATCAGCTGACTGCCCAACTTGGCCACGCCTTTCCTGACCTTCCAAGCCGCCAACAAATTACAGAGGAAAAAGCCGCCACCCCGTTGGACGAGAAAACACATGCTGCACTGGCAAGCCAGCCGATTAGCAGCCAGATGGCTCTGCTAGCCAATCAGCTCAACCGTAACATGGATGCAGGTGCCCTAGGTGGTCTCAATGGCCGTGTCGACCTGCAGCAATTCCTCAATGGGCAAAATCTGGGAATCATGTCTCAGATGAATGATATAGAAGATGACGCCCGCAAGAATCGCAAGTATCCATGCCCACTGTGTGGAAAACGATTCCGCTTTAACAGCATTCTTTCCCTGCATATGCGCACCCACACTGGTGAGAAGCCTTTCAAGTGTCCCTACTGTGATCACCGAGCAGCCCAGAAGGGAAACCTCAAGATTCATCTTCGTACCCACAAATTAGGTAGTTTGGGGAAGGGTCGTGGTCGCGTACGTGAAGAAAACAGGCTTCTTCATGAGCTTGAAGAGCGCGCCATCCTACGTGATAAGCAAATGAGAAACAGTTTGCTGCAGCCTTCACAATCGCTTCCACCCCACCTGGGTCTGCAGAACCAAAACCAGCAACAGCCCAGCTCTGCATGTAGCCTCCTAACACCTACAAATCTGGGAGGCACATCAGATGGGCTTGCACAACCATCTGCCTCACCTAAGCCAGCAGGCACTAACCAACAAGATGAGCAGGCACTTAACCCAGGCATAGGCTTCCGCTGTACCTTTTGCAAAGGCAAGTTCAAAAAGCGTGAGGAGCTGGAGCGTCATATCCGCATCCTTCATAAACCTTACAAGTGCACCCTCTGTGAGTTTGCTGCTTCCCAGGAAGAAGACCTCATTAGCCACGTAGAGAAGGCACACATAACTGCTGAGTCATGCCAAGGGCAGGGTACAGGACCTGGCTGTGGAGAGAAGCCTGCCAGTGAGTTTCGATGTGATGTCTGTGGCCAGATCTTCAGCCAGGCTTGGTTCCTGAAGGGTCACATGCGCAAGCACAAGGACTCCTTTGAGCACTGTTGTCAGATCTGTGGGCGTCGCTTCAAGGAGCCCTGGTTCCTAAAAAATCATATGAAGGTGCATCTCAACAAGCTTGCCATTAAGAGTAAGCCTCCTATTGGAGGTGGAGCTGAGCAAGATGGGCCCTCTGTCAACAGTATAAGCAGCTTAGCACAAGAAGCCCATGCCAACCTGTACTCGCGTTACATCTCCTGTTTGCAAGGTGGTTTCCTCAGTCCTGAAAAGCAGAGCTTGGCTGAACAACAACACCAAATGTTGGCCAAGGCTGGCATAGCTATGAAAGAGAAAGAAATGCTGGGAAAGCTGCTGGGACCAATGGCCGGCATGAGTCATGGTCTGGGGGAGAATGAGAAGCGCTCACTCTTAGGTTGCTTGAACCTGGTACCGCCTCTAAAGTCAAGCTGCATGGAGCGCTTACAAGCAGCAGCAAAGGTGGCAGAAATGGATCCGCTTAATAGTTACCAGGCCTGGCAGATCATGGCACGGAGCATGGCTATGGAGCGTTCTTTCATGCCAAAAGATCAACACCATGGAGCCCATGTGCAAGAAGAAGAAATGGCTAGTGCCACTGGGATAGTGCCGTTTGGAAAAGACAAGCATGAGCACTCTACTCTTGACTCCAGTGATGGCACCAAGCAGAAGAACCACCCTGATGCCATTCATGGGGTAAGGACTGGTGGAAGCATAATGTCTATGAAGGAAGAAGCTGGGAGCTTTGATGGTCATCGTGAGTTCCTGCCTCACCACGGTGGTCTGGGCCTTGGCCAGGGGCTTGAATACAGCCTAGCCAGCATGAAAGATAAGCCCACTGAGTGTCCCGACTGTGGTCGAGTATTCAGAACCTATCACCAGATGGTGGTCCACTCTCGGGTGCACAACAAGGACCGGCGCCCAGAAGAGGGTCTGCAGCATGGCCTAGATGAGAGGCGTGGCTCCGCCAGTGACCCTGAGTCTCAGTCCATCAGCCGTTCCACCACCCCAGGCTCATCCAATGTGACAGAGGAGAGTGGGGCCGGAGGAGGCCACTCCCAGACAGGAAGTGTGCAGGATGACAGTCCTCATCCTTCTTCCCCTTCCTCAGGTAAGCCCAATTTATTGAATATTATATACTAGTATAATGTATAACATACAGTTATCATATCAGCTCATTTTAAACGTTAAACCCAAAAGAGGGTTAAACTGTGTGACCCAAAAGGAAGCAAACGTGATCAAAGAAAAAAAAAAAACTATACATCTTGCCTCTGCATTTCACGCATAACATGGAGCTGTGTCTTTTCAAATACCCATCAATCACCCATTTTACTTAGGACTAGATGTTTGGTTAACGACACAAATTGGCATGACATATGGCATCCAGTTCTCAGATATCCCTTAAAAAACTTATGAAAGCATTTTGAGGAAATGACCAATTACTAGTGATTACATCATTTCTACGTTAGAGAAAGAGACAGTGAATCTACCACAGCTGAGCAACACAAAGCTTTTTTGAGATAAAGTGTGTGTTTAGTGGGATTAAGAGAAGCTGCAGCTAATGATTACAGAAGTTTTAAAGGTAACTTTCTCATTCCTTGCGGTAGAATGCTGAAGCTAAGCAGCCTGTCTGATAATTAGGTCATGACTATGTGATAATCATTCGGTTTAAGCTAAACAAGACACTAATTAAAGATATACATATAAAACAGGTCAAAAATGTGAACTTAATTTGCATGGTAAAATGTGCTTTTAAGTTATGGAGAAAAAAAGCAAGCTGTATCTTAGCTTAAGGCTCTAAAGCAACTTAATTTCAACAGTACAGGAGAAATTGTTTATTTATTCCCTTATCACCCTCATGTAGTGAGATGGGTTTGAACATGCAATGGGCTATGCTTATTTTAATCTAAGTAATAATAACAGTCAACCCCAACCCCAATTAGGAATTAATGAAAACGAGAGGAAGATAAAGCGTATTTTTGTATAGAGATGGTTTAACCTAAACACATTTCACCAGAGAGAGGGGTTGATATGAAAGTAATTATGCTATGAATTTTAATGCAGAAAGTTTGATGTCTTTTGCATCTCTTTTACAAGTACTTTAAAACAGTGATGTTTAACTCATACCATTTTATAAACTCTTGTGAAATCTTTCTTTATTGTCAAACTGTCAGGATGAGCCACATTATCTGGTTGTAAGCAGAAACTATATACTTATACTAATTTATTCTGCATCAGGTTTTATGTTTTCCTGTAGTAAAGCATAGTAATATATTTAATAATTCAGCTGTGATAAAAACGCTCTTAGAACATTTCTAAAAGCATGATTGATTAATTCAGAGTTCATATGAGTAATGGTTGTTTTATGACAAGCTCGATTTCATTACGGTATAAACAGTTCTCAGGCTTTTTTCCTTTTTTTTTCTGTCATTCACATTTTGTCCTTGCTAGTGTTAAAGTGTGATCACCATTTGAAATCCCCATGATGGTACCCAGCTTAGGTGCTGAGGGCGTGATGCCAGTAACCCCCCCCAGTCCCCACACTGACACAGCTGTGTCTTAAGATTGACCTTGAGGTCTCTGTGTAGTTGTGACAGACCAGGGAAGCTGACACTTTTTCAGACGTGTAAATTCAAACATGTATAGCCATAGTGCACAAACATAACGCTGCTTCTGTTTGGAGCATACACTGCTTTCTAAGCCACAACAAAGTTACAGGTGTGAACTGCAAGGGAGGAAATGAAGCAGCATTAGACTCACTGGCCGAGTTTATATAAAATGATAATATTAGTTTTATAAGTTGCATAAAAAAACAAAAAACAAAAAAAAAACCCTACCCTTACTTAACACCTAGGTGTGTTTTCTATATATTTGGAAAAAGGAAACATGCTGTATTTTTACTGTATGCACTTGCCTGCAAACATATGTTTGCACATTAGGAAACAGGATGTGGTAGGCTATACCTCTGTTTTACTTTTAATATCTCACTTGTTGCGTTCATCGTCTGAGAACAGACTTCCTCTCTTAACTGTTGGTTTTTATAATTTTTTAAATTCTCTTTAACACACAGCAGCTTCATCTGCCAGCCTCCCTTCGACAAGCTCTGCCAACCTCTAAACCACCTACCCACTGCAATTTTGAGTTAAACTTGAATTACAGTAATCAACAATAACATCTCAACTGTGAAAGAAGGTCGACACAATCGCTTTTGTCTTTAACACTACACTTGTTTAGAGATAGAGAGAGAGAGAGAGTTGCCTCAGAAACGTCCTTTAAGGACCTTTCTCCTCTCCCTCTCAATAATCAACCCTAAATGTATGCTTCTCATTCAATGGAATCTCTAGCCCTTTTTACGTCTGCTCTATCTTTTCCTTTATTACATTTTTTTTTCTCCCATCTCCTCTTTTATTTCTTATTACTATTACAAGATTGGTTTGACTGAGGAAGGAATCCATTGTTATTTCAGATTCTTCACTCGGAATTGGGCTCTATAAACAAGGGGGGCTCCACTTTTGATAGTGTTTCTGAATTCATTATGAAAGGCCTTTGAGCGACAGCATGGAGAGACAGAAAGTGCGAAGGGAAGATTGCCTTAAACAGCAGTTTATTCTGAATGCCACAACAGACACTATTGAAACCTGAAGTAATGCTATGTAAGGCAGGGGCGTGAAAGTGGGATCTCCAGAAACATTCAATCCGTCTGAATGCACACAAAGGTTGAATGAAAAGGAAGAGGTCAGTGATGTTATCACAAGGCTGGCAGGTTCGAGGGTCAACCAGACCTTCGTCTTTGATGACAAGCAGACGTCCGTCTGTTTGTTTGAAAGTTTTACCAAAAAACTCCATCGTGCACAACAATCGAACTGTTCCAGAGGTCATTTACTAACACTTTTTATTTTAATCCTGTGTCCTATTTATTTCCTCTCCTTATCTATTTAAAAAAAAAAATCCTCTCACCATTTTTCCTCCAGTTGAAAATCCTCCATGTCTAAATATTTCCAACAGGAACAGCGTTTTAACATAGCGAGGATTACACACATATCCTGAAGTCCTCAACACTGTCCAACATGTCAGTGAAAACGCTTGCTCCATACAAATTGAAATTGGATTTGCCGATGGACGCCTTAGGTTATAAAGCATGGATATTCATCTAATTACACAGTTACAATGGGGGTAATTACACACGCAGAATTACTGTTACAATGTAATTGCTGTGTAATTAAAGTCAAAATAAAACCAAAATGTTCTGGCTTTACTTTATGCGGCCTTTTATTTGGAAAAGGATTCATATGTCTCTTTTTTTCTGTGCTAATATGTAGAGAGTATCACATTTCCTGATTAGAAATAAAGACAGTTGTAAACACACACACACACACATTATGATAAGTGTTATTATATATTCTAGTTAAAGAAACTATTATACGATTACTGTTATAAAACATTCTTAAAGTTTGTAAGGTGAAGTAAATTTATCGTACATTGACACTAAAGTGAGAGGTTTTTTTCCTCACTTACCATATATTTCCCTTTTTTATTTACTTTTAAGACCTGGTCTGCTCTCGTTCTTCATGCGTTTAATTATTTTTCTCCCTATAAACACTTTTAAATATGAATCTGCCTCTCAATTACACCTTTTCTTTACCTGCTTAAATCTTAAATCTCATGATTGTGCCTTTTTTCCCCTTTCCTTTATTTTGTGTCCCTAAAAAAGTGAAAAGATGTCATAATGTATGAGGCGAGTTCATTATGCTGCCGTTTTTCAGTACAGTAGGTCAGGGCTCTGGTGTCCTTAAATGATAAAAGCCCCATTCAGCGCATTAATTGTCTGAATGCTTGCCTGATTGACACGCCTTGGATAAATGTAGGCTTAGTATTTTTGTGCATGCTTGAACAATATAAAAGGCCAATTTATTTCCCCCTCAGTAGCTCATTTGGTTTCTATCTCTCGCATGCCCACTTTCCACTCTATATTTCTTTCTTATTCTTCCTTCTTCTCTCTTTTAGACTCAATTTGTAAATATTACCCATAGTGAGAATTAGCATCTTTTTTTTCCTCAATATATTTAAATTTCCAATTGTATTCCAAAGTGTATATGAAAGCGAGGCTGAGAGTGTTGTCTCTCTGTACTGCCCGTACTCCTTTGAGGCTGTCACCGGGCAGTCCTTATGAAACATTTATCAGTCTGTTTTATGTCTTAATGATCCTGTTAGGATTCCCTGCTTGGTTATGGAGACAACACAGAGCAATGTAGTGGGGAGAGAGAGAAAGAGAGAGAGAGAGAGAGGGATGGAGAAAGTAAACTGCATGCAGTATACCAACCAGATTTTAATTCCATGTCTTTGCCAAAACATTGCTTACCTTTCTCCTGTACAAGCCTCCTTGGCAAGGACAGGCTTTTTTTCATCACTCTCTCCATTTCTGTTTTATGTTTTTATAATTAAAACATAATATTTATCTTTCCGTAACAGAAGGATGCTGTGCTGGGGTAGGCAGCCTGTTTGAATATTAATATTTTAAATGCATCAGTATGACATCTCTTCAGCAGGCTTGGAAGGTGTCATTGCTTTAATTGGGAAATTGTGATCTTGTGGTGTGTTAACCCTGTGTGTTACAGGGAGCTGTGAGCTTGGCTCAGTGAAAGAGTTAACACCAAGCGTTTGGTCACTCAGTCCACTGTAGCGCGAATGCCTTGTTGTTGACACCGAGTTTCCTTTCACGAAAGTTGAAACTATTTGCCGAATGGCAGGATGGCACGCTGTTTTTTGTGCCTGTGATGGGAATGTTGACTGGAGAGCGGGAGGGTGACAGCTGTCTGAATCCATCAGAGCTGAATTCCTCTGGAATGAGTCTCTCTCTTTCTCTCTCTCTCTCTCTCTCTCTCTCTCTTACTCTCTCTTGACGTTTTTTCTCTCTCAAAAAACTAACGCATACAAATGGTGGATCCGGGCAGGAGGGTGCTTTGTTTGAACAAGTTAACTTGGGCATGATTGGGGTGCCTTTCGTGTGAAAGAGCAAGTGAATAAATTGACCTTTGTCTCATTAAAAATGGAGGACCAGGCATATGATACCATGACAGAAGAATCCTCCTTTAGCCTTTTCCCCTTTCTCTTCACCCCCTCCCCTGGCTAACGCTTTCCAAGTCTCTTCTTCTTGTTCTTGTTCTTGTTCTT
>JAOTRN010000036.1:6594822-6607322 GCA_028566695.1 Bagroides melapterus
ACCCAGGCTTTAGATCCTCAGGGTGATTTGCTGAGACACAGAGAGAGAACGAGAGAGAGAGAGAGAGAGAGAGAGAGAGAGAGAGAGAGAGAGAGAGAGGGGTCGCTCACCTGATATTTTTCACTCGTTTTGTTGATCAAATCAAAGATGACTGATGGTGAAATTGAGTCATTAATTGAAGAGAAGGGAGATCATTTGAATATGTTCTACTTAATTTGAATTGTAGCTGATAGCAATTCAGATCAATCCGTGAATAAATGTGGAGTTAAAATATGAACCGTTTGACTCTGCTCACGCTGGTGGGGAAAGTTAACAGCAATGGGATGGCATACTGACCAGATGACTAGTTTTTATTCCTTTATTTTAATAAATTGTGTCACAAACGTACTACATCAAAAAGTGAGGAAACGACACTGACTGTATAATGAATGAATATTAAGTACACAAACAAACAAAGAAATAAATCCATTTCATTATAATGTACAACAAAAACAACAATATTAACAAGAAGAACATTATTATTATTATTATTATTATTATTATTATTATTATTATTTGTAGTAGTAGTAGTAGTAGTAGTAGTAACATTAATAATAATAATAATAATAATAATAATAATAATAATAATAATAATAAATAAAATATTTATTAATTTGTGAACAAACAAATAAACAAATAAATAAATATATACAGTAGATAAATTAATTATATTTTTAATATTCTGTGCTACTCCAGCATCATGAAAAAAGCATTGTTATTATACAACAACAATAATCATCATGATAATCATCCTTATCATCATTTTGATACTACTAGTGTTTTCCTGTCCTGTAAAGCGCCTTGTTTCACACAGAAAGTATTACACAATCCCATGGATATATCCAGTAAAACAGAACGAGACAGCAGTAACCAGTCTTGTGCCATTTTGTGGTTTATAGTGGAAACAAGGCTCTTGTAATCTCAGCATTCTGACACTCGGCCTTGTTACCTGCATGTAAGCTCATGTTTGTCACGCTATTGCTTCATGCTGGGGCTCGCTTGTTGACCTCCTCTTTATTTCTCTGGCACTAAGCCTATTATAAAATCAATAAACAATTGTGTGTTTTTTTTTCTCCTTTAAATCTTTTTTCTCCTCTGTACATCCTCTGTGATGTGAAAAGAAGAAGAAATGCTCTCTCTCTCTCTCTCTCTCTCTCTCTCTCTCTCTCTCTCTCTCTATCTGACCTGTCTAAGATCGCAGACTTAATTTCGATAAGAAGTTGCTGCCTTGTTATGTCCTGTGTCAGTCATACTGCACATTCACAGAGTTAACAGAGACCTGAGGCCAAGCCTGTTTTAATAATTATATTAAATAATGAAGCGTCACTTACGACATCCTAGAAAACTAATTATTTAAAGCATTTTATTTTTACCAGCTCTGGTTAGTGTAGTACAGTTTAAAGCCCAGTGTAGTTGGCAGAATATTGAAAATCAGTGCAGAGCTGTTGAACATGACTGTGCACGATTGTTGCTCACTCACTAACAGACTGCACTGCACGTATGCTCTTTGTCTTCCTGTTTCACATTCCACCATGCCGCATCGGCACCCCGAGGCAAAGTTATGGAATGATCGAGGGCTTTTGAATTGTCACATTCTTGAAATGTAATAACCCATCTGATAAAAATCAACAAGCACCGAATTTGACAGCAGATTCGTACTTTGTGTATAAAATATAAAAAAAAGTTACGGGTTTTAATTCCCGCTGTCAGTTTAAACAAAAGCGCCGAGCGAAAAGGTAGTCATGTCAACGGTAACCTCTTTCATTTCTACATCTTGAACGAACTAAGAAATAAGAATTAAAAAAAAAAAATAATAAAATACCTGTGATAGATTCGTGTTGTGTTTAGTTTTAGCTTCTCTTTTTTTCCTCTTTTTTATTTTCCTTTCCTCTCCTTCCTCTTATGTTCTTTTTTCCCTCTTCTTAGGTCTCATTCGAGTGCTGGTAATTATGGGTAATCATAAACAGCGGCGCTCTTGCTAATGAGACTGTGTGGTATGTTGGGTTCATACGGAGCCTCCACTTAGTGTGGGTAGAAGAGAAGCTCTTTGTTCTGTTTGTGGTGGTCTCGCATTTTTTTGCCAATTTGAAACGCTGCCTTTACAGTATGTTCTGTCTTTTTTTTTCTTTTACCCCGGGTTTATGCTACTGTACATAGCGATAGATGGCAGATTTCTCCAAGCTGTTGAGTCGGCTTTGCCATGTTCACCCTTCATATGCCTGTTGCCTGCCATTTGGAGTTTGAAATCTCATTGGCTGGCCTTGCTTTGTAGGAGGTCACCGATTCTTGGTTATTTCCTAGAACGTTCCCTCAGGCTTTGGTGAAGCCTCCAAGGGTCATATAGCTCATCTCTCATCCATTGGCAAGGCTACACATGCAGCAGTGCAGCTACAGAGTGGGCTTGAGTGTGTTGTGTTAGAAAGATGACAAATCTATCACTGTCATCAGTGTGTCACACCACAGTTCTTAGTGTCCAAGTTGTAGAAATCTGCCCTAGTGACGATTTCCGTGGAAACAAGGATTCTGAGGGGAGGGGGAGGTTACGAAGGTCTGTTCGTGGTAGAGGTAACGCTCATCCGTCACCTATTTCTCTCTTTACATGCTCTCATCCTGGTTTATTGTCTGAAGCTTTGTTTCTCACTCCAGACCAAATCCTGTGGAAGAGCCGTGAGCCGGCTCTACACCTTCAGACCTATTTGCTTGCCCTGTGTCAAGCTCTCCAGAAGTCCAACTGTATTCAAGAGGAAGAGAAATCTCTGTCTCTCTCTGTTTCTCTCTGTCTCTGTCTCTCTCTCTCTTTCTCTCTCAGTTGCACTGCTGTTCCCATATTTCCACTGGGAGAAACACTGACCTCATTTGTGAGGACAATAACCCCCTTGACTTTGGGGATTAAGACATGAAACCTTTGTGGATTAATTAGGTTTGGAGTTGAATTCATTTTGCTACACTGGAATGCAACAAGAAAGAAAGAGCAAGAGAATGAGAGAGAGAATGAGAGAGCGAGAGAGAGAGAGAGAGAGAAAAGAAACTATGGGTGAGCAGAAAGTTCAATCGTTCCTAGTTCATAGTAAAATATTTTGATTGCCCCTCAGGATGTTTTTTTTTTCTCCCTGACTAAATGCACTACATTACTGTAGCGGGAATGAATTTTTTTTTTTTTTTTTTCTTTAAATCTCACACTATGCCTGTTACAGTTCTTCACACGTCGGCGGCAAGAAGTGGCAGCGCCGACAGCGCCACGGGAATCGCATTGTTTCAGTTGTCTTGGTAACAAAGCTTGGTGTTTGTTTGTATAAGATCTAGCGCAATTGCAATTTAGTCGGTTAACACCTATTGTTGTTGTTAATAGCATATGTTATTTGACTTTAACTTTCATGTGAAAAGAGCTGTTAGCGCTCGTGTTTACAAAATAGCAAACAGACTTAATTCACAGCAGAGCAACTAAAGAACAGTGCAAAATCTTACAGCTGTGCTCTGTCTTCCTCTTTGCATACCCTAACTCAATGTGTGGGCATCATTAAGTTAACACTTTTGTAATTATTTAAGCACACTGTATGAACTGTGGCTCCCATGATCATTGCATGATTTATTTTTTTTTTCTCCCCACATTTATTCAAACACACAAGAGAAAAATAGTTCGGCGTTCGCCATTAGGAAGTAGTACGACGATTTCAAAGGTTCGTGTATAGACAACCGGATAGAAGAGCCGTCATTAAGCTTCAACGGCGAGTTAAGTCTTAATCGCTCTCTATTGTGATCAGAAAACATCCCTTTTCCTTTTTTGATACGATGAGCAGTAAACCAGATACAGCGATACAGGAGCCGAGGTGACGAGGTTAACTTCTCCCTAGCTCTTTAAATGTCACACGTGTCTCATATGGGAGTGAGTCGTATAGGGTTGCCGTGTGAGGAAAGAAGGTTGCAACACTGATTTATAATAAACTCTGTTTTTCCAGCCACCTCTTGTTCTCAAGGATTTCATATCCATCTGAAATGAACCTTATTCTTTCTTTGTGGATATCCCTGTACACACACACACACACACACACACACACACACACACAGATGATTTTCATCTCAATCACCAATTAAGTAATGAATCAAGAACTGAAACAAATGGAATAAAACGTGAAATATAGAAATATGATATGGATTATGGATTGAAAGCTCTCATTTTCACCAAGACATGTCAGTAACATTTTCATCAAATAATAAGGTTTCCAAAAAGTATTCTAAATTTATACTTGTTAATGAGAGAGTGAGAGAGAGAGTGAGAGAGAGAGAGAGAGAGAGTGCTGTATTTAATTTAACATTCACGTTTGTGCTGCAGCGCGCTTTTAAGAAATTCAGTCTCTAATAAAATAAATTTTAACATTTTTCAAAAATCATAAATTCTGACACTGTAAATTTAGAAACACATAATTAGCATTGTTTCAAATTTAAAAATGGGTCACTTTAATCTTAATAAAGCATACGGTTTAAATTATTAAATGAATCTCCCCGAGGCCTGTTGTGCTTTAAGATATTAGTGAGAAAATAAAATCAGATGCAACTTTTTTCTGAAGGCCCTGACATTTTGTTGATTGTACCCAAGGGCCATTATTGTAGAGATTTGGGTGTTTTAGCAGCAGGTCTACGAGAAGTTTTTTGCTCCGTTCCCTGGAGGCATTAGGTTTAGTGGGGGTTTAGTGCTGCGGCTCAGCTCGCTCCCTCAACGTGGCTAAAACCGCGGCTGAGCTTTGTGAGCCCCTCGCTGGGGACCGAGCTCCTAAATGCCACCTCTCTCCTGGCTCTGGCTGCAGGTGAGGTGTAATCGTGCTGCTGAAGCACTTCCCCCTGCCAGGAACAGGTATTCCCCATTAGACACAGGGTTGAGGATTCATGAAAGATCATCAAAGCTGGTTTCCTCATGGCTCTTGCTACAGCCCCTGCTTCACAAAAGAATCGGTTGGGATTTTACCTTTATGGTTCTGGTACTTGTTTTTTTTTTTTTCCTCATGCTTGTTGTGAAGTGGGGATGAAAAAGGAACAACTTGAACTTTCCAGTGAGGAGGAAAAAAAGAAGTTTGGAGGACGTTTCTGAATTATGTTTATGAGACACAAGCTGCTCACAGCCTGAACATGGCACCATGTCAATGAGGATCTATTTTGATAAAGTTTATTTTTACTCCCCACAAGGCTCGGCATGGTTAGGCATGAAAAAAAAAAAGAGTTGGTGTAGGCACAGTTCTTAAGTCAACATATCCTGATTTTAGATGTCTTGGACAGATCTCGAGATGAAAACCTGTTACAGTACGTGAATGATATAAAATAAAACGGTTCACGACTCATCACGATAATCCAGCACAAGACACAGTAATGATTCGCTGGGAAAAAGGTTAGCGGGTGTCTTCTGAAACACAGAAATGTTTGGTGTGGCGACGGAAACGTGCGCTAACAGTCAGATTTTTCTTATCTCATGCTTACTGTAGCGGTAAGTGGAGCATCTGACGGCTCACTGTGACGCTGCCTGGCGGACAGGTGAGATGGGCGAGCAAGCGACACTTTGGAGACGTGTGTTCACACCATGGCATCGTTCTCCATCTGCAAGCTTTCAGAAAATCCTCCTTCAGCTTGTCTCTGCTACAGACACACACACACACACACACACACACGAGCAGCAGCACAGGAGAGTATTCATTGGCTACTGTTTCCAACTTTGAAAAAATTAAGCAAAGCTTCTTACTTCCGTACCTTCCACCAACTCCTGTAGCTAAATCTGTCTTATAGATGCTTGCTTCCTACGTTTAGAACACTCACCATCAAACAGTGAGTGTGAATCGTGTGTGCATTTTGGAAAAGGTTCTCCTTCCTGCCATGCCGTGTCCTCTTTCTCAACTCGAGGTGATGTTGGTTAAACAGAGAGCAGCACTTTGAGTCAACCTCAGGGAGTTTTTTTTTTTTTTATTTCCCTTTAAATGCTTGGCACGCTTGGTGGGCTTTTTGGAGGGGCTTCGCCTAAACAGACGGTCTCTCACTGCAGCGAGTGGGTCGAGGTCCAGGGAGCCGCATGAGTTTCTCAAGACGCATCGCTGTCTCTCTGGAAACCAGTGCACTAGAAAGTCGGCATCTTTCCCCCCATGGCTTTTCACGAGAATCTCAAAATAAGCTTTAAACTATAACTTAAAATGTTGGTCCAACCTTGCCCATGTCCCTGATAGAAATAATCGACAAAATGCCTAGTCAGCCCTCACACACACACACACACACACATTTAAATCTAAAGAACATCAGAACATGGTCTGATGTACCACAGTTATTGCCGTCTTCTGATTTCTTTATCTCATCTGTTTAATACACACTTTATTCAGTAATCTGGTCTGGCCTTTGCCTTTTACCTTTCATCACCTTTCCATTTTACACCTGCTCACTTTTCCGGGATGCCGAAACTGTCACCGTTTTTTTTTTTTTTTCTTCCTCCCCCTACAAACCCCTCCCCATCCTCTCTCGCTTTCTTCCCTTTGTAAATTAAATCCACATAACAGAGATCGATGGCTGCCTCCTAATCGCGTTAGACGTATTGTTTTAAAATACCAGCGCCCAGCTGGTGAATCCTGTGCTCTTCTGTTTGTCTCGGTTTAAGAAATCAGACCTATTTGGCTCCCACATCTCTCTCTCTCTCTCTCTCTCTCTCCTTCTCTCTCTTTCTCTCTGTGCCCCTCCACCACCCCAAATCTTCGTCTCTTGCCCAATCTCTATGTTTTCTAAGCCCAAGGTGTTGGCTTAAATTCTAGGTGTCACATATCTGACCATATTTCAAGCAGGGAATGAAGCATGTATAAACCCCTTTCCCTTTAAAGGTCAGACATTAGCGCTGGTAAAAATTGATCTGTGGGTTTTATGAATTTAGCCCCTGTATTGGAGCTGCTTTGTAATGGGAAGATTCAGCGGGGGAAGCTTAACACAGCATTGTTTTGCTTTG
Source organism: Bagroides melapterus (assembly GCA_028566695.1). NCBI lineage: Eukaryota > Metazoa > Chordata > Actinopteri > Siluriformes > Bagridae > Bagroides > Bagroides melapterus. The sequence goes on from JAOTRN010000036.1 coordinate 6,601,823, forward strand.
ACAACGCAGCCACGAGAGCCACTGCAGCTGTTCCCTCTGCTCACAATGGCAGATTAATTAACACAATCATGCGCTTCTGGCTGGCGCTCAACACGCAGGTCTGCTCTGGGATAGATAGGTAAATCCTATACATGCGTTTCCAGACAGAGCGTATTCTTGATGGGGTTCACAACTAGATATATATTTGCAATGTGACTGGTCAGCCTTTTGAAAAAAAAAAAACAAAACAAAACAAAACAAAAAAAAACATATAAATGGGTAAAGAATAGAGAGAGGGAGGTAAAGAACTACAAATGAGGAGAAGAGGCCTAAGCTAATTGGTCCAAAGTATTTCTGGGAAGTGTTGTGTATTTCAGAAGAGCACTTCCTTTCTCTAACCACTCTTTTTTCTTTCTTTTTCTATCTCACTCTCTCTTTCCTCCCTCTTGAGCTGCCAGGACCATTAGCTGGCTTTCCTAATTAAGATTCTGCTGGCCGATCCGTCTCTCTTTCTTAGTTAGTTCCCTGACATTTTAAACTGTCTATTATTCCAGCCGGCTTTCAGGTGCAATGCTGTGTAAATGGCAAGTCAAAAATTATGTATCTTTTTCATACAGTTATCCATCAAGGACTATTAGAGGGAGCGGTCTGAGCGCTTAAATCATTACCGAATGCTGTGATCTTTCCCGATTGATCTTATCTCTCACTTCCACTGTCATTCTATTACCACGTTATACATCCTTTTTTTTTTCCTTTCCTTCTTTCTTTTTTAAGTGTTTCTTCTCCCTTGTATTCAGCGCTACACAATCCTAAGTTGGGTTTTGAACACATGTCGATATTTTAACCTTGCTCCCTTCGCTTCTTGATATAATGATCACTTAACAGTCAAGAGTAAGGGAAGGAGGAAATTAGGGTGTCGGTGGAGGCAACAACAACAGCCAAGCAATTATGTTTCCCTCAGCCCAAACGTTCTGCCGTTAATGAAATCCCTTATCGTGGTGGTGAGGAAAGGATGCTAGGACAGGTGTGAGAATCGCACACGGTTCATTTATCACTCCCGAAAATGAAAGAGAAAGGAGGAATATACAGACATGGAGGCAACAAGTGTGAGCGAGTTTCAACGTCTGCGATAATGTGTTTCTCCGGTACATATTTTGCGCTTTGATTGGCAGCAAGGACTCATTCTATTTTCAGTTGTATAAATATAGGCCCTCATCAGAAAGCCTTGCCACACACGCAGGCAACACACACACACAAACACACACACACACAGACTTCCAGGAAGAATTTGTGTGTAGAAAGGTGAAGTAGGGAAAGAAGACAGATAGACAGTCTGAGAGAGAGAGAGAGAGAGAGAGAGAGAGACAGAGAGAGATGAAGGTCTGACAAGTGAATGTCTGATCTATGACTATGGCGCCTCTTTGCTATGGACAACATTTTTCTCAAGTATTTACCTTGACGAAAGATGTCCGCACTTTTCCTCTTTCACATCAAAAACTCCATCATTGCAATTCACAGTACAGCTTACATTAGCAGCGGCAGCGGACGAGAGACAGCGAGAGAAAAATGAAGAGAGAGAGAGAGAGAGAGAGAGAGAGAGAGAGAGAGCGTGTAAGACCCTTTAATGACGCTAATGCTGTGTGAGACTTTGGCTCCTGCTAAAGGAAGCTATCTGATTGGAAACAGCTCTGGGAGTCTGGGAGGTTGGCCCTGGCTCGTTTCATTTAATGACCCATTTCCTTCGCTCGTGCCACAAGCAGTTAACAGCAGTCAAGGTGCCCAGAGGTTCACCGCAGTGTAAGAGCACGCCAGACCCCGGGCAAAGAGGGGGGGTCACAGAGAGCAGACATGTACGGGTGACGGGGTATCACAGGTGCATGATCAGCTGACTGGGAAAATACTCTGTTTTTTTTTTTTTTTTTTTGACTGACTTGTAGTCAATTACGTTTGGAGCTATTACAAGTTATCTATACAAGTTTCCATTCAGGAAACAGACCTTCTACTACGATCAACTACTAGAGTAATAAAATTAATTCAAAATCATGTCCGCGGTGAGAAATTGCACCTTTTTTTTTCTTTGATTATATGAGTTATCCCGTGATCTCTTTCTTTCTTCTTCTTGATCCAATAACCTTTAAACACCACACTTTTAGTTCATCTATAGAGAAAGACAGAGAGTCGGTGATGACACATGCGACCTTCGCCTGCTGCTCCTCAGGCCCCAGGATCAGCCATAATGGAATCAGCCAAAACTTGAGCTCACACACACTTATCGAGCTAATGATCAGTTATTAATATTCACAATCTCTGGCCTTGATGTTCCTGCATGGGTATAGACGGAAGGCAATTATGTCACGATCATCCTTTCCAATGCTGCCATGTGAGGATATTTATAAATATATAAGAGATAGATCTTAGCGTGCTGAGTTATTGCCCTCTTAGTGCAGATATACAGATTCAGATTAATTTGTAATTAGTCTTGAGATGTTGAGGCTGTGTAGATAAAGGATTCGACTTGCTCGCTCCATTCCATAAATGCTGATCATTTAAAATGAACAAATGCTGGATGTCTGATAAAAATAGCTTCGGCCAGAATTATTTTGTTTGCCTGACAAATTCCGACACATATGTCTGTATGCTCTGGCAACAGCGAGGCCGGCGGTAAATGAGTTTTGAAATAAACTGTTATTGTTTAGTTGTAAACATTTCGCCACATCGGATCCATATAATGGAATCTTGGGTCGTGCTTAAGTGTCAGCATGTTGGTGGTATTGTACAAACACAGTCCGTTACAGAGAGAGGAGAAGAGGAGAAGAGAAAGACAGCGAGGGAGGGAGAAAAGAGAGAGAGAAAAAAATGAGACGATAGGGCAGAAGTCAGCCCCTTCTCTATGTAAAAATGTGAGCTAATTTTCAATATCCTGTCATACGATGCTTTTCACCAGGCTTAGGTTCACATTAATTTGCTCCAAATGTCAGACATCTCCACTCAGATAAAACAGACGACAAGAATGAAAGACACAAGGCTGCTTTTTCTGGCCTGTGGAATCATCGGGAATAGTTTTTAGTCATATTAAGATGGGGGGGTGGTCTATTAATAGTTGAGTCATCTGCGCTGCAATGTTCAGAAATGGCAAATTGTTAGATCCCCAATGGTGATTATTACTCTCTGTCAATGACCTTCATAACAAATTAACATTCCGGCTGTGGAGGAAATAAGAGCGGGGCTCTCTCGCAGACATGTGTTAGGGGTGACGCACAGCAAACTGGAAAGAATGGAAGCTGTGGGAGAAGTGGTGGAAAGAGAAGAGGTTGTGATAGAGGGGTGGGTTTTTGGGATATGTGTGTGTGTGTGTGGGTGGTGGTGGTGGTGGTGGTGGGGGGGGGGTTGCTGAGCTACAACACAAATAAATCATCACACTGATCCTTTTTTTTTAGCCACGAGTGATGAGTGATCATGTGTAAATGTGACATACACTGTAGATGCGTTTTGTTACAGTAACAAAATTGACCCAATCTCGAAACGAACCCGTATTTCACACGTACACAAACACACACATGCTTTCACACGCGTGATTATGTAGCTGTTATCAGCTTTCGCACCGCGTGCTTCATTTTATTATCAATCATCACCCTTTTCAGAAATCCGCCTACCAGCCTGTTCTTAGCTACTTTACTCCTTGTCTACATTTCGCCAAACTTTCATTAGACATTTCACTCAGATTAATGTGGGTTAAATAAATGATATCTAATATTGAGGATAAGGAAAAGAGGCAGTGTAGAGACAGGCTTATATCCCAGCCTGACTCTGAGCTGCTCACAGAGCTGTGTTTGGCATGATAAATCGCTTTATTTCATTTTCCGAGGCACTGGACAAGCGCATATATGAGTAAAACAGCGGACGTCCTTGGCTGTACAATTTATGGGACCCATGGCTCAAGATAAAAAAAAAAAAAGACACATACTAGATCTGCTGTAAGAAAAGAGATTTTGTTTAAGGCCACATATTAAAGGCTTGGAGGTTGTTACAATTTTTAAAGTGTTCATCAGATCAGTGTTACAGAAACAGTCTGTCTTGGTGTCTGGTTTTATAATTCTATTGTGCATCAGGTCATAACCTTTATGGTAATTTTCTCCAAGTACCACTGCATTCTTTTAATTCACATTAAAGCAATGAAAGGAGAGGAGTGATGCTTTTTGAAAGCTAATGGCTTTATAGCGAAGGTAATGGATTCAGAAGGGTGCTGTAGCTGTGCCTTGGACATGGATCTGTAAGTCAGCTTTATGATTGCCTGTTGTACTTGTTGATTTGGCCGGCTAGAAAAATGAATAGGAAATCAATGTCAGGCGAGAATTTTTTATTTATTTATTTATTTTTTTGTCCGACCGTTTAAAGAGTTTTAAAGGCACAGCAGCAGATGAGTCTGCTGTTCTATTTGTGTCTTTTTTAATATTTATTAATATCACTATGGCCACGGATACGTACATACGAAATGTAGCTTCTAATTTAGTAGAATTAAATCAGGAAGCCGATTTGCACGACTGATCCATAGAAATCATGTCGTCTCTATGCAGACCAAATCTATTCAGGCTTCACTAATGACAAACACTTCCTTCCTGCCAAAACAGTCAGCACCCGATGAATATTTACCACTATTAAGAGCAGCCGGCCCTAGTCAAGCACAGCTCCTTATGAGATACCCGCCCTTGGGGCCTGCTCATGCCCACTCATACCTAGGACGGTTCCTGATCACGTGAACCCCCTGGGTTCCTGCATCGGGCCAGCGGTGGTCTCCTGTTCCTCCTGCCTGTGCTTTACGCTTTGATCACTCTGCAGAATAATACAGTTAGTGAGACCTCACTGCCTCCTCAGCAACCCTGCTTTTTGCTTTTTTTTTCCCAGGACTTGTTTATTACTTTAGTTTTTTTTCCCTTTTTCTTTTTTTCGTAAATTTGCTGCTCTTTGAAGCCTGAAAGCAACTCGAGAGGAGAAAACAAAGATGGGCGCGTGCCAGCCGGAAAGTTATGGCACCATTCCTGTTCCCCCAGCTCGGCAGAGGCTTCGCCTTTAAAGAGGGAGAGGCGCACCTTCTGTCACTAGCGGAGGGAGGGAGGGTGCACAGGAGAGAGAGAGAGAGAGAGAGAGAGAGAGACAGAGACAGAGACAGAATGAGAGAGACAGAGACAGAGAGAGAGAGAGAGAAGGAGACAGAAAAAGTGAGAGAGAGAAAGAGAAAGAGACAGAATGAGAGAGACAGAGACAGAGAGAGAGAGAAAGAGGCAGAAAAAGTGAGAGAGAGAAAGAGACAGATAGAGAGAGAGAGAGAGAGAGAGAGAGGAAGGGGGGTTCTCCATGGTCAGGAGCGCTGTCAATGTGGCTCATTTGCACGGTTCTGCTACTTTCACCTCGCTGACCTCCTGAGACAATGTCATGTTGTTGTGCTGGTGTGCGGCTCACGCTGCTCGGACGGGGTGTGTTATGAAGACCTTGAGACACTGTGGTCAGGTTTTAGGCGTAAGCA
>JAOTRN010000036.1:6612322-6628033 GCA_028566695.1 Bagroides melapterus
CCAGCACCGAGAGAGGAGTGTGGGATCCGCCATGAAAGACTGCCCTTACTGTGGAAAGTCCTTCCGCACCTCCCATCACCTGAAAGTCCACCTGAGAATACACACAGGTACGAAAAGAGAGCGTCTATAACACGGACGTTTGAACTTTTTACAAATACACAGGCACTTTCTAACACAGTCTTATCTTTTTCTCTTAAATCTCGTCCCGTTATTTCTATTTTCTCATCTAGCCAATGACTGTATACGAATAAAAACTAGTAATTCTACTGTAACTCTATTTATAATATCTTTTTCTTTTTTATATATTAATATACTCTTGAGAAAAGTAGCAACTTTTTTCACTTTTTTCTTTCTAACTTTTTTTGTCACATTTTGTCACATTATCTATCCTTTTACTTAAATAGAATTTCTCACATTTTTTCCACCCCTGCTAGCAGCTGTCATACAGTACATTTATAAAATATATAGAAAGAGAAAAAAATGAATTATGTGGACCACCAAAAATCAGCCTGTCGTTCTACAGAGGTATCAATCATTACCTGTCAATCACGTTGCCTATAAATCTTCAAACTTCCAATTTTTTCGGCTAGTCTTCAGGCGAAGCGTGTGTTTCGCCAGAATCGTTGACTCTATCGTTAAAATGTGTGCCAAGTCAAAATCCAAACTAAACATACTTACAAGAATTTATAGTTCAAATCACATTAAATACAGTCTACAAACAAATTGTCTACATTTCTTTTTACTTCGTGTCACATGCCAGGTTTTCCAGAAGTTCCACAGCCATGTGCTTTCTTTCAAATCTGACTCTCCATGACCTTTCAAATTTTGTCCTAATCCTGCTTGTCATAATTCTCCGACTAGTAGCACGGCTCAAATACCCTGGATTTCCTGCATGTACTACGGAGTTTCCCCATTTCAACAGTAAGGCTGTAGAGAGTTCAGGTTGAATCGCTGCACTGAAATTCTGCTGTGTAGCCCGTAGCAAAGCCGAGAGTCACTCTGCTGCACAGCTTGTCCTAGTTAACACAGGGAAGCACTGCAAGGTCACTGAGAGTGTGAGTGGCTGTGATATAGACCGAGATCATGAGACCGAGTAAATGGAAACTCTGTATGAAATTATAGCATGACCACAATAAATGCTTTTTTTTTTTCTTTCAGTGAAATAAAATCAACCATCTAAAGTCTCATAACTTATACGTTCAGGTACATTTTTTAACTTTTAAATCGTTTTTTTACTTTGACTTTCTTCGCTACCTTTAAAGCATCATTTGCAGAGAGACAAGTGAAAAAAAAAAAGAACGAGAAAACTATTCAACAAGTGCTTTGAGGGCGGCTTGCACTCTCGCTCGAACTTAAAATGGAAATCGTTCTCAGTTCAGGAAATTGATGGTTGTTATTTTTCTGGTGTGCTCTTACAAGGAAGAAGGGAGACCACCCAAACAGTATTCGTCCCACTTAATAAGAAGCACATAGCTCTGCTGTTCTGGGGGAATTAAAGTCTGATTGTATGGCACGTCTAGCCGTGGAGCTGATGATTACGCCTCAAAGCTTAAACACACACAGAGGCCAAGGCTGGCCGACGTGGTACCGTTTCTGTGTAACACTTTTTAAACCCGTCACAAAGCCGTCAGCACGCAGCTGTGGACACATTGTTTAGTATAAAATATAAGAAAGTTTATAACAGAACCTCAGGCTAGTCTCAAATATCAAAAAGTAGCAGAAGAACAGAGCCACAAAGAGAAATTGTATACCGATGAATTAGCAGTGTGAAGAAATGAGGAAACAGGCGTCAGGCAGGTCCGATGACAGGCAGGTCTGAGAGAAAGTGTTGGAGTCAGCTGCTCCCGGGCTTGAGGAGACTGATTGCTTTAAGCCTTGCTGCAGCACTGTTATGTCCCCATAAGCAGGGGAGCGAGGGTACAGAGCTGGGAAATATGTTTCAAGCTCAGGGAGAGTGAGTTATGCATACTTTGAGAAGAGGCAAAGGGTCCCCAGTAGGGCCATATTTCTCCAAAGAGGAAGCAGAGGCCCTCGTCCCGTAGCTCCTTTAACTCACTCACTCACTCAACTCACCGGGCAGCCTGGTGTGTGTGTGTGTGTGTGTGTATTTACACTGCTGAAGTCCTTACAGTCTGTCGGTGCTTCAGTTTACACCAGCCTTGATTTGTTTGCAAGCTGTGTGAACCATGTTGGATATAAAATTGTCATAAAGGTTTCACCCTCATGGTCCAAGTTTAGAATGAATCAATGTCACCAATTTTTTATTATTTTTTATTTTTTTTTATTATCTAAATAGCTGTGCATGTGATCTGATTAATGACATGCCACCCAAATGACATACTGTGAACTGAATCTCACAATCATTCAGTCTTTTTGGTTAAACAACAACAGCTGAAATCTTTTAGAACTAACAAATCAGCAATGCCCACACTTAGACAATAAATCTCCTTTACTGGAAAGGCATTAAAAAAAAAGAATTGATTCCCAAAACATCTTGACTGAATCTTTAAATCATTTTCACTATGTGTAGAAGTGATGAAGCTGATCTTTAGATCAGCAGGTAACAACCACCCTGCAGCCTCCTGTAACCCAAATTCCTCCCTCCTAATCAGGGTTCGGAACAAAGCCGCTGACATTAGACAAACATCTCTCCGTGATTTAAAAGAATCAGACATGCCGATGATACAAAGCGCAATGCAGATGACCCTCAATCCGCACGGCGTTCGCCCATCATAATGGCATTGCTTACTAAGAGGACCAGGGCATTGTGCAACACAATGTTAGATTAATGACTCTCTAACACCGGCTTGAAAGGAATGAAGTGAATTTAAATTTCTCCAAAAGTTAAAGAGCTAATGTTACAGTATTAATTTCCTCTCCAACAGTGAGTGGGAAAATATCCATTAGTGAAATTAAGCACAGTTTGCTAGGTAGCTAACATTGTGCGGCATACAGTGTGGGGCCACAGCTAATGAACACTGCAGTGGGTGATATTTCATTATACAAATTAATGCTCACATTTTAATGGGAAAGTCACATAATGAATCTAGGCTTCAGTGACAGCAATTAGAGACACAGATTGTCCCCTTCTGGACAAGGCACTATTTAGCAGTAAGCAGCTGTGGGTAAAAAATAAAAAGGTCCTCACTCCTGACAATGGCTCCACATATCTTGAGGGCACAGGAGACTTGTGCATTGACCGAATTACCTTTATTTAAAAAAAAGAACGACGAAGTGACGGACATCGCCCTGTCAAGTCACCTTGTCCTAGCTTGTCCGAGCCTCTGCGAGTCCTTTCATGGAGTCAGCAAGAGGCAAAAAGTCTTGACTCACGCCCATGGATGAAGTTTTGGAGTTTTGTGTTCGTATCAAGTAGTATGTTGACAGTTTGCTCAGGAGAATGAGAGTGATTAAGCACTGGTGTGTGGTCAGCTGCTACCGTTCCAAACCATAAGCACTGTAAATTACAAAGGTCAGACAGTCCAGAGATCCACAGCAATGTCAAAGAAAGTTTATTCACTGGTAGACATTATTACTAGTATGATTATTATTAGTAGTAGTAGAAGTAGAAATATGTATTTTTTTTTTAGTTTTTTTTTTTTATTAATTTTTATGCTTGTTTTTTTCCTTTTTTTGTCCTCTGGAAGTCTTTAAAATGAATGCATGAACTGCAGTAATAGCCCTTACAGTAAAGGACGATTTAGAAACTAAACAACACTTACTGACAGAGAACATAAGCACCTTGATGTTTTTGGCTTCCCGTCTTTAACGTAGATAAACAACCTGAACATAAAAGACAGTTAGTTTTCCAGACCAGTCGATCTCTCGGTCTCTGCACTATACAGGCTGTCTTTTCATCATTGTATAAAGCCATATGGAAATCCATCTTAAAAATATGTAATATCTATTAACTATTTTAATTGCCCTTCTGTAGAGGCTCTGGGTGTTTATTTGCGTGGTTACTATGGAGTCGTGACAAATCGCACAAATCCAGATGAAATCGGTTTGAGCCGGACTCCTTCAAGTGGAAAGAGCAACCAGCAAAATGAACTTCTGAAACGATATGTACCACTCTCAGGAAGAGGCTTCTGTAATTTATATCAAGTCTGTCATATAGTACCAGATGGCAATTTGATGTGTGTTTTCCCCTATTTTTATTAAGACAGTCCGTCAACACTGAGCAAAAGCTTCGGGAAGAAAACTTTTAATTTTTTTTTCTCGCCTTTTCTCATCTTAAATGATGAAAAATAATCATTCCTCTACCTCTGGGCCTTGGCGATCCATTATGTTTCTCAGAGGTTGTGCTGTTTGTGCGGATATCAATTAAAAGTGGATTAACGGGTACATAATGACCTTTAGCAGTAAATTGTGTGTAATGTTGCAAGGCAGGATACAGTATATTCCCCAGATGTCACACATGCCCCTGACGTATGATGGAGCAGATGTCTTACTGAGTCCAAATGGTGCACAAAGAACATGCCATGCGTGCACGCACACACACACACACACACACACACAAACACACACACAAACACACACACACACACACACATACATCATACATGCAGAGAGAGAGAGATAGAGAGAGAGAGAAAGCACACTTAGTGTGTAAATAAATACAGATTGTTTATCTAGTGCTCTTAATAGTAACATTGCACATAATACTCACATCTTTCTATTTTTCTCCTTTTAAAATTGTGTTTTAACGTGTGACAGCCTCAGTGTTATTATGAATTAAAACACAAGCTTGGGGTGGAAGGAATAAAAGGGGAAAAGCAGATCACCCTAATTTGCCTCTAATTTTGGGCACAGAATATCATTTTGTCCAGTTAAAGGAATTGAAAATGATCATTTGCATCAGGGACATTTCCTTATTGAATCAGGCCAAGTCCCTGTTATCCTGCTCAGAGGATAAGCTCTTATTGGGTTAAAAGCTCATCTTGTATGGTTTATTTTAAATTTAAGTCTCACACGCACTCCAGTGTAAAGCAATAAATGACTCTCTCTCTCTCTCTCTCTCTCTCTCTCGTTTAACTCATCTATCAATGAAGTATTGAGGTGCTATTTTTGTGACCCTTTTTGGTAAGCTGTGTTCTGTAGGTCTGCAGATCTTTGAGTCTTTATTTTTTTTTTTTCTGGAATGGTGCCCTCCAAATAATGATAAATTACTTGAGCAGTATGCCATTTGCTAATTATATCCATGATTTACTACAGAGCCAGACTTAAATCATTCAGTTCAGTCTTGCGTAACAATGCAACATTTTTTCCCAGATAAAAATTGTTTCCATGTGTATAATCTAAACCTTTTATAGTTATATATACACACAGAGACATATGCACACAGTATTTGACAAACATCCTTTTATATTTGCCTTTTTCCATGGCTCTGCACTCCTTAACTGTAACAATACATCACCTCAAAAAATAAAATAAAATAAATAAAAAATCAAGCCCTGTATTCTGGGCTTTATTGCTTATTAAATGAGAATATGGCTTCAGATTTTTGGATCTTTTATTACTGTGGCCAGGATGTATGTGGTAGTAGGATAGTGAAGTAATTTTCCCATTTTGAAATGTTCTATTAGATATTCTATTGTGTTTCGTACATACTTTATTTTACAGCAAATTCCACCCACCACTTTCCTCAAATCTTGAGCTTAAGCTGCCTTTTTAAGAGGGAGGTTCATATGCTGCACATATGCACACTTTTGACTTCAGTTCAATAGCAGATGAAGGCAGTTTATAATATTACACTTTAGAGCTAAGCAGTGAGGCTTACATTCTGTAGGGAATGGAGAGAATCTGTGGAGCTTGATTTGATCTGTATGATAAATTCAACAAAAAATGTGCAAGGAATCAACATCTTACTAAACGGTTAAGGTCTAACAATGAACAAGGCCAAGGGAAATGTAGGAAACAATACTCAAAAGCACCCTGCTCACATGTACTCTCCTATATGAAAAGAGATAACATCCAGACAGTTGGGTTGTCAGTTGAAAATATGATCTCTGTAGTGGACTGAAGGCACCATATGGTGAAATGTTTTTATGGTGCTCATATGAGTGATAGCTCACTCGGTGGAGCTGGATCGACCTGTATTAAAAAAAAAAAAAAAAAAAAAAAATCTCTTCTCCTCCTTCTCCCTCCCAGAGAGAATGATTGGCTGGTGGCTACTGAATGGTTTATGGGATATGAGATACTTATTAGAAATCACCTATGCTGTCTTTTTAATGTTCACAATGATATTTCCTTCAGATTTTACCCTGTGGTATACTTACTTGAACTCTGTCCTGTCTTGGTGTCTCTAGGTGAGAAGCCCTACAGATGTCCTCATTGTGACTATGCTGGCACTCAGTCTGCTTCCCTGAAGTACCACCTTGAGCGTCACCACCGTGAGCGTCAGAATGGGAATGCCTCATCTGCCAACCACCCTCAATCCAATGATCACAAAGAGGACCACAGCAAGACCAACAGTGGCAGTGGCATCTTTGCACGGCCTGATGTTCTGCGTGGGGTCTTCAAAGGGATGATGCCTTCCAGCCTTGATTTTAGAGGAGGACAGATGCTTACACAGTGGGCCACTCCTGCTATGCTTTCTCCAAGAGAGCGAGATCGTGAGAGAGACCGCCATGGACTTGGAGCAGAACCCAGCTCTGAGAGCATGAAGACCCCTGAAGTTCCAACCACTGGAGGGGAAAGTCCAGCCAGTTTTTCAGACCTGGGTCGGGCTTATCAAAGTATGATGGGCAATGGGGTCAACTTTCAGGGCTCTCTCCAGGCCTTCATGGATAGTTTTGTGCCGAATTCCATGAAGAAGGACAAGGAAATGCGAGAGAACCAGCTACATGGTCAGCACTTTGGCCTGGATGGCTCAGAGCACAAGATCAAGAGGGCAACTGATGCCAGTCAGGAAGAGAACCCTTCTGAGACCAAGCCAACTGAGGGCATCCGATCCCAGTATGAGCCCCTGGACCTGTCAGTCAGGCCTGATGCAGGAACCCTACCTGGTACATCTATCACCATACAAGACAATGTGGCCTGGCATGGGTGTCTGTTCTGTTCCTTTACCACTGCCTCAGTGGAGTTGATGGCTCTTCATTTGCAAGCCAACCACTTGGGTAAAACCAAATCAGGCCAAGGAAAAGAAGTTAAAGAACATCTAATGGCTGAATCTTCCCACACTGGCAGCTCTGGTCTGGCACCTCCACCAGGCCTTCTACACCTGCACGAGGGCCTTAAAGAGCGAGAAATAGACTCTGGAGACTTGAAGAGCCAAGTTGGTTGGTCCAACCACTTGGACCCAAACCCACATAGTGCTTCTCTGGGAACATTCTCAAGTGATTTTTACAAGTCCTTCAGTCCCATGTATGATGGCTCCTCCAGGGGTCCTGCTGGGTTCTTGGACCAGCAAGAAAATCCAACCAATCAAATGGGTGGTCAGGATGAGCTGTCTGACAAAGCATCTTGTGTTGAAATGGAGGCATGTGAGGAGCGGGACGGTCAGTCTGAAGATGATGAAGCAGGTCATGAAGAACATTCATCCAATTCTGCTTCGGCTGAGCACCAGGTGCATTCTGATGATGAAGAGCCAGAGGCAGAAGAGGAAGAAGATATGGAGGTTAAAGACATGGAAGACGAAGACCATGGGACCATTAGAATGCATCCTGACTCCCCCTTGTCTAGGAAGGATGGTCAGAGAGCAAAGATACCTATGGGTGCCCAGGGACGTGGTCCATCTCCACCTCAGCCACCAACCCTAGAGAAGCAGTGGCAGCAGCATCAGCAGACAGGTCTTGGTCTCATTTCTTCAGCCAATGGTCCCCCAGGTCTGCTGAAGCCTGAGCAGGCTCACCTGGAGCACCAGATGAACATGATGTCAGTCCTACGGGCCTACAGTTCTGAAAGCCTAGCAGCATTCAATGGAGGCCTGTCCAGCAGCTCCAACGGAGGAGGTGGTGGAAGCAGCTCCAGCATGAAGAGAAGCGACCCCTCTGGTAAGTGAGACAAAACTTTTTTTTTGAACCTTAGCCCATTTTTATGTTGACATGTACTTCAGAAGTAAGAAACACAACACACATATTTGTACCCTCACAGTTTTTTTGTACAGTTTGAGCCTGAAAGCCACAATGCATTAATATGCTTTCACACTGTACAATTTCACAAACAGAATTCATGTGCAATAACACTCCTCTAACCCCAACACACCAATATATACGCTCTCAGTAGGAACACAAGATTTGCTTTTGAGTGAATTCAACCTAATTTCAAGCAAGTTTAGAGACCATCTAGTCGACAACCAGCAACAGATTAATCTTTATTACTATTTTATATTACCCAGTCCGCGGCCCTTCTCTTTCCCTCCATTCCTCTCATAACTGGGATTAAGGGTGTCTGTGTTAGAGCAGAGCAGGACCTCCGCTCCCTGTGTCATCCCTGGCACACAGCACTTAACTATCTTAGCTTTCATAAGACCTCTCCCCAAAGCCCATTACTTTATAAGAGCCAAAGATCTATGGCCCAGTGAAAAATGAACTGTCAGCTTTCATGACTCTGTGAACGTTACTAGAGCTCTTTGAGACTACCGTGTTTCACTGTGCCCCTTTTAGACATTTCAGTGATATAAAACTGCAAATGAAAAAATACTCAGAGAATTGAACTTGTAGTGCAGGTCAGTATGAACTAGTTTAAGGCAAGTGAGTGCTACAGCAAGACGAATTTTGCTTCTGGGTATTTCTTTTCCCTCTCAAATATCAGGAAGGTATTTCTAGCAGTTAATGCTATTCATTTTGCCGAAATAAAACTGTCTGCCAATATAATGTATGTATATTCCATTTTGCTCTCTGTCTTAATATATTATTTATCAAGAGCAGAGTCTAATTTTCAAACCGAGTGTTGAGACACATGCTTTTAGTTTAGAAGCTTTACATTAGTGTTATTGCCTCCAGTCTGCAAACACAGAGGAGCAAGGCAGACATTTTATTTTTGCTCCAAGGAAAACAATCTGACTGCAAATAGATGTGAGATTAAGGAGAGGAAAAGAAAGCCAATCGCATTTTTAACAGACTTGTTTGATTAAGCAGCTTTATTTGAACAAATATGTCTTAATACTTTCTGTTCTTTTAATTCTGAACACTTGCATGGTTTGTTTAAGATACTGCACTTTGCTCAGGCATTGTGTATTATGCTTGATTAGTAAACAGGAATTAATCAACAGCGAGTATGATATAAGGCGGAACCAGAGCGATTATCCTGGTATTGTTCTTTATTAGCTGTGTTTCGAAAAAGGGGAGTATATGTAAGTGACGATCATATGTAGGTTGAGTCTCTGACATTTGGGCCAGTGTTTAACACTCATATCAAGCAAACGTGAATCACTCACGCTCACGTCAGTGGAAGTGGCAGGGATTTTGAGTCAGTAATAAAACTACACACAGGGCTAAAGAGTCATTTCATACAAAAGCATAGAAGAAAACAGTGATTGGAGCAATGGCATCTCTCTATTTGTGCACAAAAGGGAAAGGATCTTTTCATTCAGCGCAAATTACAGTATGTGGAAAAGTATTGAGCCTGGATAGGTCAGTGTTGTCTCTCATGTCGAATGAGTGCAGTAGAAAGGGAAGCAGTGGTGTGGAGTGGTGTGCGTTTCATTTTCTTCCGCCTAAATAGTTTACATTAACAATTAATGCTCCGTTTGACCTTTCAATTATGGAAAATATGTCTGTCATGAAGGAACCTGTTGCATTTTTAATAATCACAGGAGGTCATTCACTAGGCTGAAAATGAATGCTAGTTTTTTTGTCTGTATTTTGAATGTCTCATGTTGTAATATCCTCCTTTAATCAAAAGACATTTAAAAATCTGCCCTCGTGACGCACTCTTCTCCTGCCGCAATGGCAAGAGACTGACCTTTCAAGATAAGGCTTTGTCTCTAAGACAAAAGTTTTCTTGTTAGGCATTTTTCAAGCTTGACTCACCCTGCATGGTGCTTGTGGCTGGAAGCACGTGTGGTGGTGACGTGCACCGAGATACAGCGTAGGCACGTCTGAGGAACATATACAGTATAAGCATTGAAGGACAGGGAAAATGAAACAACACACTTCATTCATTTCTAAGAGGTGTGGAATTGTGAACAGGGAAGAGGCAGAGGGCCATATCCACCTTCAGAAAGACTACTCGCTTTTCTTATTATACTCTTTCATTCAGCTATCAAAACCTCTGACATAATTCTCTCCAGACCACAACAGTGTAAGTGTAGGCAATTCACTCAATAGCCATTTAATACTGACCAACAACCATTGCACTTAGACAATCCACAAGCATTAAAATCAATCAATATAAAGAGTAAGTATATATTTAATAAAGAGCACAAAAAAGGAAAATGAACACATCAGTTCTTTAATGGACCACGTGCAGATACTATATATTGTAGATAAGATGGGTCATGAATACTGACCCATCTTTCCCCTGCCTAAAATTCAATTAAAATCAGGCAAAATGTGATTATGTGATTAGCTGAAGTGCGCTTGCATTAAGTTTGCATGCAAATCGGGGCAGAAACCATTAATATTTGAAATTCCCTATGTCTATTCCTGAACTCGACTGGAACCAGATAAAGTTGTCTTCTTTAGATTTCAATTTCATCTATACATTTATACACGTAACAAACATTCTGTTGGATTTCGTGACTCCCTCATACACACTGATGCAGACACTGATCTCTGAACCACAAACCAAATCGTCACCGTTGCCTCTTTTTTTCATCCGTCTACAACAAAGCTTATTGTGTACCACGCATCCAATAATCCACATAGATTTTGTCTAAGTTGCTATTCAGATGATAGTATTTGTTAACACCATCTCATATGTAGCATGAGGCATATTAATCAAAAGAGTGTCTGCAGCTTGGCGCTGACTTCGCTCTGATCTCGGCCTATTTGCGGTCAAGTCGATTAGACATGTATTGTTGCGATCTCTTAATGGCTGTGTTCCATTGTGCTGAGGTGCTTGTGTAAGCCAATCGTATAATCAATACCCAATTGTGTGAGTGCTATATCGTTATGTATACATTGTGTATTGTACAGCTCCAAATGTGGAGGCTGAACTAAGACACGGTGCATTTTTCACATCTCAGATGAAGCAGCATTTTCAGAGATTTTTAGTTTCGAGCTGTAGGAGTTGTACAGCATAGAACATGGTTGATCCTGTAGAGTTTACCATGTGTAAATTAGAGCTCAAATAATTTCAGGTGTTTAAATGAGCAGAATTGCAATTTTACATTCAATTTACTAACATATTAAAGAAATAGAAGAAATCATTTTTATTATGAATTAAATATGTATTTATTTTTGTTTTTATTATTATTATTATTGTTGTCGTTGTTTAAAACATTTTTTGTATATATTTATTTTTACAAAAAACTTTATATGCATATTATGGAGTTCTATTATTATTTTCTAGAAATCTACTATTTACTTATATGTATTTTAAGTGTTATACATGGAGACACGTTATTATTCATTACGAAGCAGATCTGTTAATTAGAGTGCAACATTTTACACCATTCATCATACGTTATGTGCTTCCTGAAATATTCACAGTACATATGATTAAATCAAAATTAAAATAAGATGTAAAAAAAAAAAATAAAAAATTCAATACGAGAAATAATTCCTTTCTGAAGACTTGTCAAGCTGTTAGACATCCCTCGCTGGCTATCTCAGGATAGGGCTCAGATTTAGCCAAGCTCTTTACTTAAACAGATTTCTAATGGGAACTCCATTGACTGTGAAATTTAGTCCGGGCCTAGGCTTAATTTGCGTCCGGAAAAACCAACCCACAGTGGCTAAGAGAAAGGATCTCTTATAGTTATGGTGAAGTGGCACTCAGGGGCAAAGCAGAGTGGGAGCGAGAGAGGTAGAGATGAGATCATTGGTGTTCTCTCGTGTTTCTCTGTACTCTCTGTCACTCCATCCCTCTTGTGACTCGAAGCTCTCCAGGCCACTCTGTCCTCGGGCCTCAACCGCTGTTGTTGCTGTTGTCGTTGTCATTGCTGCTGTTGTTGTTGATTGCTAGGTAAATGGTTATCTCGATTCGCCCTCAGCGGCTCCATTAGCCATGGTGAAAAATGCCTCCACTTTGATTGTGTGTGTGTGTTTGTGTGTGGGAAGAGTATATTGATACACAGGCTGTAGATCAGAGCTAAGTGGAGGTGAGATCAAGGCTAAGTGGAGGTGATGGGGCAGGAGGCTCACTGGATTTAGGGTATTTACGCTGGCATGCCGTGGCATAAGCACTGGCTACTTTTACAGAGTGTGAGCTCTTGGTGCGTACATCAGAGTGCCGCTTTCAGATGTTTACTGCTAGGAGCTGTGCGGCTGCCACCCTTCAGCAATTTTTACCACCCAGTCAAGACATTCCTCGAGCTTTAGCAAAAACTGAGAAAGACAGAGAAAGAGGGCTCAGGATGTTTCTATGGTCCTTTCTTCTCACGTGTCATCCTAGTTCATAAGGCCATGACACCCCCTGGTGGAAAGCCGGTGAACCCTGTCCCCATTCTCTCCAGCTTGCTCAAGGAGAATGACAAATGAGCAGTGAAAGATAGAGATGGAAGCAGAGGCAGCAAGTCATAAGAGAGGAAATAAGTCATGTAAAAAGAGAAAGGGTTAGCAGAGATGTAAGAGAAGATAGACATGCAGGAAGTGTGGGACACAGAATAGGATGCATTAATATACAGCAGGGAGAGCATGGGAATGTCAGAATGAAATCAGAGGCGACACAAAGGATCCTTTTCTTTTGACTCGCCTCCTTTTTTTTTTAAACACAATAATCTCCCCACAGGTTGATCAATCTTCAGTGGCCTCTGAACACATCATTGCACACTTACTAAGTTCAAGTGCAAAGCTCAAGCACTAGAACTGAGGCAGTAAATCCACAGCATTTGTCAAGCAGACAAACGACTCTGAAGAGGAGAAAAAAATAAAAAGGAAAGGCAGAGAACCACAGAAGCGTAAATGTACTGAAGGAATTTGTGGCACTTCCCAAATCTGCCAGTCTGCTTGCCAGTACATAGTGTCTCTGTGAATGTGTGTGTGTGTTTAGAAACAGAGGGGGGTCGGTGGGTAGTTGTCTTCTTACTTGTAAGTGGTGTTCATGTCACTAGTGGCCAATTATCACTGTCAGAAGGCTGTAAGATCCAGGTCTCTCCCTGGAAGGTTCACGACCCCAGTCTGGTTCAGGTCAGAGACAGCGCTCTGTTTTCTGCATTCCTGTCAGACACTGACCTCTCTCTCTCTCTCTCTCTCTCTCTCTCTCTCTTTACAGTACCCAATTCACAGCACTAAAAGGCTTATATATTTGTGTGTGTGTGTTGTTTGTGTGTGTGTGTGTGTGTGTGTGCGTGCATGTTTGTCCCTCTGAACAGGTTCCTTAAAGTCATTATGATAATTAAAACCATATGGTGCCTGCACAGGACTGAGTGTTTTCATGGATGCAAAGGATCAGAGGAGGCATTACAATCTCCTGTAGTCTCTTCCTGCACCTAGAATTGAGAATAAAGTGTGTGTGTGTGTGTGTGTGTGTGTGTGTGTGTGGTGTGTAAACACGTGTGCCTGCACCCTAACACCCCTATACACATGCAAACAAATACGTTAGAGATACTAAATATCCTCATGTGCAGTTCATTAGAATGAATGTACTGGCTAGCTAAAGACACTCCTAAGACCATTTGAGAAACTCATGCATCATAATCACTTGTTTCCTATGTCACACTTTCATAAATTACAAATATCAGTTACAAATATCACATAGCACCTTATACAGTAAGCGTGTAAATGGAAGAACCCCACAGGTATACAAATTGAATTATACACGCAAACACACAATTGCATTATTGCCTCTTGTCATCTTAATGGCTTTCGCAATTTGCTACCAAGTAATTACTACCGTCTCCTAATTCACAGACTAGTAAAGCTGTTAGTGCGAGAGAGAGAGCAGAGTCAAAACAGATATCTTTTGATTCCTTTATCGTCGTTGTTTTTTACTTTCTGTTCGCTACTCGCTGTCATCTTTGCTCGCGGTGAAAAGAAATACGACGACTTTAAATGCAGTGCTAGGATGCAACTTGGTAATTGCTAGTAATAGTGTCCTCATCAGGTGGCTAATTAGCTGTAATACGGCTCGTGTTAGCATGCTAGCATACACACAGCCAACGCTCGGCCTACTGCAGAGACGCGGGACAGCCTGGCACACACTGATGATGTGTACAGCCTAAGGGTCAGTCAGTGTATATCCATATAAATTTGCTTGTGTGTGTGCTTTGAAGAGAAAGCAACAAACCCTACTAAAACATGACAGGAACATTTTACTTCATGATGCTAGATGAACTCTATTATGTACTCTATTAGTCAGTGTTGCAGCTGCTCTGAGGGTAAAACACAATCATCAGATGCATTTACTTTTGTTTATTGAAATTTCGTTTTTAATTAATAGACGGTAAACACGGATATTCTTTAATTAAAAGAAACGAAAGGGATAAAACATTAGTTTCAATACAAATAGAAATGAACACCATCGAAATGGATAACATAGCTAAAGAAATGAACACACAAAAATGTTATGTTTACTACAGGTTATTTCTGGACTCTTTAGCAAACAATAATTAAGGATTAATATGGAAAAAAAAGCAAAAAAACTAAATAAAAATATTTATCTGTAAATATATTTATCAGTAGATTAAAACAAGTTTAAATATCGTCCTACTTAACTGATTTATGCGTATTTTAATGTCAAATTATGTTTTATCTGCAGTGTCATTTAATAATATAGTTATTTTGAAAAAAAAAAAAAACTTGGATCATGAGCCATCCTCTCCGTTTTTATTTGTAAAGACACTACCAGCCTTAGAGCAGACTTTTGTGCTACATACAAGACTTGTCAAGTGTAGTGTAAAGCCAACCTGACAAGGCACTAGAGGCTCCTCTCTGTATCCCTCATGCCTCTGCCAGAGGAAATCTCTCTCTCTCTCTCTCTCTCTCTCTCTCTCTCTCACACACACACACACTGGCTCTCTGAAGCGACAGACAGCGCTTGGACCTTTCTTCTCCTCACTTTCTGCAGGATTGTTGGGTGAAGGCAAGGCGCTATTTCACATCTTCAATGTTACTGCTTTAACTAGCACCAAGGTGAATTAACACCTTGTCACTCAGTCGAGCAAATACTACATCCAAAGAGCAATTAATTGTAATCGCTGTTGTCAAGCCCACTGGATGGTACCTGTTGCTCTCCCTCTGCAGCTGTGCAAGCTCTAAAAATATTTTCCCTTGCTAATTTCCCCTGATATCAGCTTCTGCTGGGGCGGTGAAAGCCTTTGAAAAGGCCTCATAATCTTCATCTCTCTCTCTTTCTCTCTCACTCTGTCTAATACCTTGATGATGTAGGCTTCATCATTTCTGTCAGGGACAAAAAAGGGGATGAATAAAGTATCAGGTTCCACCCTGAAAAGAAAGGAAAAGGAGTATTCAATGCTAATGACAGCAAAACAATTATGCTATTCATGATATTAGAAGGGGGAAAAAAGACGTAGCTTTTTGGAAGCCTTGGGAGATGGGAATAGAAAATATTCTCACTGGTGCTCTAATCATAGTGGGCTGTATATATGTATATATGCGTCTGTGCATGTGAGTGTGTGTGAGTGTGTGTGTGTGTGTGTGTGTG
>JAOTRN010000036.1:6683918-6697471 GCA_028566695.1 Bagroides melapterus
ATATATATATATATGTTTCCAAACCATTTTCACTCAAAGAGATGTTTTGGCTTCTTGTCTTTTTGTTCTTTTCACCGACATTTGAATTTCATCCTTTTCTTTTTAAGAATATTTATTTATTTCCCACACACAAATACAAGGTGCAAAACTAAAAATATGCTGGTGCAAAACCTTGGCACTGAACCTTAGCTTTGCAGCATTTAAAACAAATGACCATAGAGTCTAATATAGTCTTATAGTACCTGTACACATCTTTATTACTCCTGCCCAAGTGCTAAAGCAGCAATAAAACATCAGGAGTCACTGAAGTGACAAATCTGAAGTAGGAAGTCTTTTTCTCTTCCACAGCCCATTGGCTGGTGCATATAGAGTTAAATCTGCCAGATGAAATATCAGATCCGTTTGGCCCGCAGATATCCATTAAAGTGCAGAATGCTGCTTTCTCTCACAGCTTAGATGCCAGATGTTCCTCCCCCCATCTCTAATCATTGCAGATGTAATGGGGTAGAATGCTGCAGTTTGTGACTTTGCTGGCATGCACACTGTATATTGCACAGGGGAACAGCACAGTCTGAGCTATATAATTATACTCCATTAATACGCCAGCATTCCACGCTAGCTGAAGAAACAAAGCTCAATAAAGACAGCATCCATCCAATCCCATGTGCCTGACTGTCCCAGCGCCGGTGACAAGCATGCATCAGGGTGGATGTTTGGATTAAGAAGTAACTATTGTTGTCAGAATATCAAGCAGAAAGTGAAGGAAGTATGCTGATAGTGTTGCTGTATTGTTAACACTCTGCTCTATTTTTTTTTTCCCTCCATCGACCAGCGTGCCTGAGACTGTGCAGGTGTCCATCGTTAAGGCTCTGCTCAGTGTGTGTGTGGACAATGCTGAAGGGCTGCAATCACTTTAAGAGTCAACAGACAATTCCACCTGTCATCTGTCTGATGGGATATTGACCAGAGAGCGAGCGCGGGAGGGAGAAAGAGAGAGAGAATTGGAGAGATGAAGGTATTTTTCAGCCATTTGACAAACACTGGCTGATGGTTTGTATAAAGATCAATTACTCCTGTTCGGTCACGTAAGTTTGATTTCCTTTTATGTATGAATATGGACTATTGTATAATATGTTTGCATTGTTTTTAACCAGATGTGAACTTAGAACTAACTTCTAATATTAATAAATACATTTATATAATCTCTTAATGTCAGACCTTGAGATGAACACACATTGATTTGCTATCTTTGTATGAACCTTCCACTGATTCTCTCTCTCTCTCTCTCTCTCTCTCTCTCTCAGCTTTTTTGTCTCTTTGTATATATAAGGCTAAAATCTAAGGAAAAGAACTGCAGGGCATGCTGCTATAAGCAAACGATCAGCGACGTCGAAGCGTGACGAACCCCAAAGACCTTTATTGTGTCCACGAGTACAATTTCTAACGAATAAATAATTAATAAATGAAGTTCTTCCCTTTTTAGCCATTTAGCAGACAAGTCACTTACACAGCAGTGATACACAGGTGTTCCATCAGAGCCTTTGTGATAATTTATTATGAAGTGTAAAGATATACTCTGTATGTACTGTATGTGTAAAATGTAGCTCGTCAGGTTACAGAGAAACAAGAAAGAGCAAAATTCTCTGACTGAAAATTTTCCTGTGGCCGAAAACTAAAGTACAAAATACCGACACTGGAGACTTCGTCCATAAATATCCTAACGGAAAGCTACCTTATATCAAATGTTTTTCTAAAGGACGTTTTTTTTGTTTTTTTTTTTAAATCAGACCTAGAGGATGTCAAGAATTCACTATACAATCGTGAATCGTGAATAAGTTGTTACTATAGAAACAACAACGTATCAGACTGAGGAGAGAAACATGATTTTAATTCCAGCTGAAATTCCTGTCAGAGTTTTTATCTGTTCAATAAAATGAATCAAGCTTCCGACCAATCGGTTTTGAGAATGCGACAAAGCTGAGGTGTAATAACCAGCAAATCTGAAATGAAGTTATGAGTATGGATTGATTGAGAACGTTTAAAGATGTGTTCAAGGTGCTCTAGCGCTCACCCAGACGTTTTAGTGGGCCTGTGGGTAAACAAGCCGCGGTGCTGATTTACACAAGGCTGACTTTAACAGTACAGGGTCCTGACTCTCTCCAGCGAGTCCCCGCACTGCTAAGAATTTCAAATGTGCTTTTAGTACATCCTCTTTTTATTGATGTGTAGCTGCAAAGCTGTCTTTTAACTGTGCATATGGGTGTAAATGCCGGACCTGTTTTTTTTTTTTGTTTTTTTTTTTGTGAATTTTCTCATCATTTATCCAGAGGCAGGGATGTCAATGGAAATGACGATGGTTTATTCAGGTTCTGGTGAATTGTGAGTAAGCTTTGGTGGCGGTTAGATTGATCTGAGCCCTGCTATAGATTGTGATAAAAGCCCGCTCTTGTCCTCTCACACTAATCCGGAATTTGATTAATGTCAGAAACGTGTAAATAAAACAGCCACTTCGAGAATATAGGAGACGGGATCTCAGCTTGTATGAGTAATGAGTTTCAAACTCTTACAAACTTTTTCTCGAAATGTTAAACGCTTCAAAGATGACATGAGATTTCTGTTTGAATTTGTACCGAGAAGAGATTTTATAATCGCCATTTCAGATTTTTTTTGTTTGTTTGTTTTATCATAATCCGATCTAATATCGAAATCTAAATCATTTTCACACGTGATTCTTTTTTCTCAGGTGCTTTGTGAACACAATCTTTTCACAGGTCATTCTTAAGTCACGTGATTCATGATTTCACGTGAGGTTTTTTTTAACAGGATACTTTTTTGTCGTTCTTACAGACGAATCATGGGATATTTTTTAAATCGTTGTTTATTTTAGTCATTCTTACAGAGGAGTTTTCAGGTGTGATTATTTCACAGGATGCATTATTGTTCCACATTTTTTCTTACGATTCATTCATTTTCGCATCCGATTCTCACAGATGATTCATCTTTTCACTTTTTTTTTTTTTTTTACATTCTTACACATGTAATCCTGGGAATTCTTTTTTTTTTTGTCATGATTCATTTGTTTTCACATGACTCTTGATGACAATTTCTTCTCATGTGATTATTTATTTTTTTTATTTATTTTCACAGCATTTCTACAAGATTAATTAGTCTCCCCAAGTCATTTTTATACAGAATACGTCTATATTCAGATGTGAATTTTACATACCAGGTAATTATTTTTACTCACCTGATGTCACTGATCGCATGTTATTTATGATGGCGTTTAAGTGCTTTCACGTGCGGTTTCAGGACAACGAGGTTTAACGAATGTATTCACGTATTACTCATCAAGAATCTCTAAGAATGGTGAAAAACCATATGATGATACGTGAAATATATATATATTTTTTTTCTTGAAGGGATGTGTCTTTGTGTTACTGTACATAGAATTTTCTGAACATCATGTATGAAGTTAAAAAGGTGCCATGGCCAGAGCAACTTCCTATAAGAAGAGCAGGCCTCTAATCGACATGACCTTCCATTGTGTGTGATCGGCACAACTAGAAATAATAGACGAGCAGAAAAAAAATTCAGACAACCTTTATCATGTTATGAATTTAACCATTTTGAAAGCTGTGTCTGAATTACAGTCCGCGCATTCACGAAATATGAGAAAAGTCAATAAATGAAAATGCGCTAGTTCTGTGTGGATTTAAAGATTCTGCTTTGGGGTCTTGGGAGGCAGCTTGCTTTATTTTGCTGCCTTAAGACCCTCTTATAATGTTGGAAAAACATATTGCATGTGCTTGATATTAGCTTGGAGCAAACCTCTCTGGAATGAGATTTCTTGTGAATTTCAGTTATCACAGACTTCATTTAGCTTCACATTAAACACTCACTTTAAAAAAAAAAAAAAAAGAGAGGAAAAAGCTCTGGTTTCCAATTTGCATACAGTGTGAAGCAAGTGCGCTATCATGTGATTACCCAGGGTAATTAAAACAGATGTAACATGAACACTTCCTTAAGTACCAATAATTAATATGTAATTATGCACACATTTATACACAAGTTAACACATCTAGTAGAGGCAGACGTTTCCGGTTCAAATTACTGTCATTAACAGAAAAAACACTTCTCTTTTGAGGTATCAAAACAAAGATTCTCAGAAAGGATTAAAAAAAAAAAAGAAAAGAAAAGAAAAAACCTCCAGTTGTTTGGGTAGCGTTTAATGAATCTTTAAGCTAAAGTGTGCCAGAAGAACAGTTAAACAGTGCAATTTCTTCCTCAAAGGACTGATTCAATTCCCCTCCTTCATTCCTTTCTTCCTTCCTTCTAAACCTCTCATCATTCTGATTTGGTGTAATCCGTGCGGTGAGGTTGCACTCGTCATGACGCAAGAGTGAGAGTAGAGGTTTACCTGGGTTTTGATTTGAACCATTCATCACTCTTTCATTAGCCTGTGGTATCAGGAAGGCAATTAAACCTCAGGGAGATAATAAGCATCCGATAACTCAATTAACAAATCCTAAGCAGTGATACTCATCTTCTTACCGATATGACAAGAGGCTGACCTTCATTCTCAATACCTCCTGCTCATTCTGACAATACAGTCTGATTCTGCGTAACAAGATCACCTGAGTAACCGTCTCCTTTCTCGAGAACCAAACAACTCTCCATGTGCTCCTGCTCTCCCTTTCTTTCTCTCTTCATTGGCCTCATATCGGAATGGCATTGTTAGCCCAAACCCCCACGGTGCAGCTGGATACACAGAGGCTCTGGTGCTAGCGCCTCAGCGGGCGTCTTTCACTCATAAAACAAGAGATCACCTTGGGTAGCCGCATCAGCGTGCTCGTTCATCGTTAGCGTCGACGTGAGTGTGATCAGCAGCTGAGCTGACGTCTCTATTCAGCTGCCACCTGCTAGCTGTCAATCAAAGCCAGGCAGCTGGGCGTCCTGGGGCTATTGACAAAACTGTCGGCGTAGAGCTGAACCGTGCCCATCACGTTGCCGACTTGTTTCCTTTCCCCTTCTTTTCTTTCACTTCTTTCTCTCTTGCTGCTTTTCTGGGCTTGTGCCATCCCTCCATCATCACAGTCACCTGCCAGGGAACAAACTTGTTCAGAGTCATAGTGGCAGCTGGGAACATTTCTTTCATTTATTCATTATGACTTGTTTTTGTGTGCACACTTTTTTTTTTTTAGAAGGCCTTATGGTTTGTGTATCAACATCCATCAATATGGCTGCATGCATGCTCCTTGTCAGTCAAACACTACCATGTGAGTGACTGTTGATGACAGGTTTCCCATGAGGCAGCACTGAATAAAGGACATGCTTGCTGTCTTGGAGTTGAATGTTTACTAGAGATAAGCAGTCGCTGAAAAAAAACTCTATCCGGTCGCTCTGGTCAAAAATTCACATCTGTTAACTAGGATATCGTGTTCCTTTATGGCTATACCATTCTGAGAACATCCGATCTCGTCTGATCTCGGAAGCACCTGATCTCGGAGTCGGGCCTGGTTAGTATTTGGATGGGAATACCCGTGTTTTTTTTTTTTTATATATAAAAATGGGGCAGCGGTGTCTCAAGTGGTTAAGGCTCTGGGATGTTGATTGGAGGATACAGCACTGCCAAGCTGCCACTGCAGGGCCATTTGATCAAGGCTGCCCCTGTGCTCTGACCCCAACCTCCAAAGTTGGGATATTCAAAGAAAAAGGATGTGATGTATATGTGGGGATAATAAAGGCTTCTATGCACCAATTTCACTTTTAACGTACATAAATACACCATAAAATTTTAACATTTAGCGGTACTCCATGCTCCTCTCCTCTCCATGCTCCTCTCTATAGAAATGATACATTCTGTACTAACGGTACAAAAGGCGTATTCTTGAGGGTATCAATCCAGGGGAAAACTCGAGTACTACACATTGCTTTTGAGAGTGTTTATAAAAGTGAATAATCAACAAAGCAATGTCTTTGAAAAGAGCTGTCACTTTTACTCATCTAGACAGATTCACATGATTGAAAACTTACTACTACAAAGCTCTGACAATAGAGACTCTGTCCTTGAATGTTAAATAAACGTCTACTTATGGAAAACCTCACCATACAGTGCTGTGAAAAAGTATATGCCCCTTCCTGATTTTTTTTTTTTTTTTGCACATTTGTTACACTTAATTGAGATCATCAAATATATTTTAATATTACACAAAGATAACCCAAATAAACACAAAATGCAGTTTTTAAATGATCATCTCATTTATTAAGCTGTCCAAACCTACCTGACCCTATGTGAAAAAGTAATTGCTAAATCATGAATGAACACATTTTTTGGGAAGCGGAGTTAAATTTCAGTTGCCACACCCAGGACTGATTACTGCCAAATGTGTTGAATCAAGAATTACTAAAAAAAAAAGAACCAGTATGACAAAGTGAAGCATGTTAAAAGATCTCAAAATCAACACATCATGCCGTAAGCTAAAGAATTTCAAGAACAAATGAGAAGTCATTGACATTGATCAGTCTGGAAATGTTACACAGCCATTTCTAAGGATTTGGGACTCCATCAAACCACAGTGAGAGTCATTATTCACAAATGGAGAAAACTTGGAACAGTGGCGAAACATCCCAGGAGTTGCTGACCTACCAAAATAACTCCAAGAGCACAATGATGACTCAACCTGGAGCTCACAAAAGAACCAAACAACATCTAAAGAACTGCAGGCTTCACTTCCCTCGGTTAAGGTCAGTGTTCATGATTCAACAAAAGGAAAGTGACTGGGCAAAAATGGCATTCATGGGAGTGTTCCAAGGTGAACGTCAGTGTTGACCGAAAAGAACACAACGGCTTGTCTTACTTTTGCCAAAAACATCTTGATTATCTCCAGGACTTTCTGGTGTAAAAGTAACACAGCATTTCATAAAAAGAACATCACACCAACAGTCAAACATGGTGGTGATAGCATGATGGCCCGGGGCTGCTTTGCGACTTCAGGACCAGGACGACTCGCCTTAATTGATGGAACCATGAATTTTGTGCTTAAATAAAAATCCTGAAGGAGAATGTCTGCCCATCAGTGTAGGACCTCAAGCTCAAGCTCACCCGGGTTATGCAGCAGAACAATGATCAAAACACACCACCTCTGAATGGCTCAAAACAGAATTAAGGTTTTGGAGTGGCCCAGTCAAAGTACGGACTTAAATCCGATTGAGATGTTGTGGCATGAATTTAAACAAACTGTTCATGCTCAAAAAACCTAATTAAAACAATTCTGTAAGAGTGGGCCAGAATTCCTCCACATAGGAACTCATTGCCAGTTGGTGGCAGAACCAGCTAGTAGGTGTAAGGGGCAATTACTTCATATAGGGTTAGGTTTATTAAAAAGAAAAAAAGAAAAAAAAAGGGGGGGGGGGCAGGGCAAATAAATTTTCATAGCACTGTCAAGTGAAGAAGCTTTTTTTTTTATTGCATGAATAATTATGTTTTTCTTTGTAAAAAAAAAAAAAAAACACCACATTTTCAAATTTGTTTATTATTAGATGATGTGATGTGTCTGCGATGCAACGTACAAATAAATGTTTAGGTTTGTTCCTATAGAAATGATTCTATATTAGGATGAGTGCATTAATAAAAATCTATGAAAATCCTATGAATTAATCATCACTTGTGCCCGAGCTGCTGTTTGAGAGAAAAAAAAAAATCAGATCTCTGAATTGTGGTGTAAAACAATGTCATGGTGTACTGTAAATAATTTAAAAAAACAAAAAAAAACAAACAAACAAAAAAAACACATTATAAATTGCTTCATTTTGTTATTTTATATTAATATAAATGACTACATTTTGTAGTTATGTCAAAAGGATATTGAGTTATGAAGCTGACACCATTTTTGTTTCGCTGTTAGACCACTGGGGTGAAACTAAAGAAACAAAGCATTTAAAAAAAATAAAAAAGAAAAAAAGAAATAAATAAAAAATACAGCTTTTCTTCCTTTCGCCATTATGATTTGACACACAAGCAGAGACACGGCCACCTTAATCACCCACTGTTTTAATAGGTCTTTAATAATGCAGGGGCTCAAAACAGAACACCTGTTGCTAAGATGTGCTGATGCAAATATCAAGGGGATTAATTAAAAGTCAATTATATTAATTTGGCTTTTGAAGGGTGATGGTGCGCGATAACGTGCGATTCTGTGAACACTGATACCCGAGCTCTCGATTTTTAATGTGGTTTTATCAGAGTCCATTAAAACGGCTCACCCGCGCACCCCACGCTGTTTAGATGCCATACTATGTAAATTTAATGAGCATTTGAGTTTCATCTTTTTAATGTGCATATCTGTGTCTTATGCATAATTGAAAAAATGCAAATAACTAAATTGTTTGTGTTCCCTGGCTCCTGTTCATGACAAGCTATTGTATAAAAGTGAAACACAATTTTGTGTGTTAAAAAGTCTGTTTTTTTTAGTTGCGAGTGTAATGATGTTGGGTCACTGGATATATCTTTATTCCTGAACATGGATTCAAGCGATGGCATAAATAAGTAAGACAAGTTATCATTACATAAGGGTTGATTCTCAGCTTTAAGTATTTAACCTTTAGACAATTCTTCTTTTACTGAGCGCAGTATGAGAATCGGTTGAGAAGAACAGGACGAGCAAAAAAGAACGAGATCGTAATAGGAAATGGGAGCAATGTTAAAGTTACATAAAGTCCCGACGAGACTCGGTTTTAATGTAAATTCCATATAGCGATTCTATACACCTTGATTTTGTAGCTCTGCTCTGCACGGCTGTCTAATACTATTCACACATTTGACTGACAGATGATAAAAAGCAATTTTCTATTTAGCAATACCACATATTTGTCCTTTAAATAGTCTGCTCTAATTACAGGAGCTTTTAGCAAAAATCCTGCTTGACTAAGAGAGGTGAAATTATCTATAATCTTGGAATAAATGGACATCGGAGGAGTATTTAGTCATTTCAAAGATATAATTTGCATTCAGGAACCCAATTTGCTGTTCACTACGATTTTTTGAGCAGTGCATTTGCTCAGCTGGCATACTGCTACAGAGACAGGCACTACTCAGGATTATCAAAAACTGTCATAGAAATATTACGATTAAATTAGCATCTGTACTACTTTACGAGTAATTTCAAACCATCTCATATAAAGATGTGACACTTATCCACCATTTCCTAGAACATACTCTATGGTGTGGTGTCTTGTTATGGCTAGCTAGCTACACTACAAACAACTTACTGTACCTATCCTGGAGCTACATCCAGAACTGATGCTACATTTACTTATTTATAATCTGTGTTAAATGAAGCTGCCTGGAAAACAATTTGTTCTTATAAACCTCAGTAACCTCCTCCTGCAACTCACTTATTGTTAATTAATCTAGATAGCTACCAGCTTGGCTAGTGATTCCCCTGCCTAAAAATGTACATGTTTAGAATCCTAACATCTTCCTTGGCTTCCTTTTCCCTCTGGGAACAGATTGAAATAAAGTGTTCCACTAAGAACTGTTTTAAAAAGGCTAAATTTTGTCTGCTGTCTAGTCATTATTAAATGAGTTGTTCTAGATACACAAAGTTGATACTGTATGAGTCAGTTTGAACAGAAAGATTGTAGATGTGCACGTGATGCATGAGAGGATGGATTGAGGTGGAGTTGGAGGTAGGATAGTTTGGCTGTGAAACAGTATTTAAGGAGAACTTTGCCCTCTGCGAAACAGCCGCAGTGGGACGTTTGACCTCACAACTGCCAACGGAGAGCTGGCACATTTGCTGTTCAATCCCACAAGGCTCTGCAGTAAGCTTTCCACTGCCAGCTCAATCCTCCATGGGCCTAGAGTCCTTCTCAGCTATGCTCTCTGTCTCTCTCTCTCGCTCTCTCACTCCCGCCCTTCCTAACTGACCTGCTTCTGTTTCCAGTGTTGACCTGCTCTCTGTAGCAGCAGTAAGTCTAATTTGTGGACACGTCTGCTCGGAGGACTCTAACACATTCACACACATCAAATCAAACAGATTTTATTGATATAATATTAAAGCAAAAAAAAAAAAAAAAGATGGGACATTTAATACATAAACCTACATCATGTGATCGCTCATTTTTCTGAATTTTTGGTAAGTGTAGACTGGTAAACTGTGGGCTATTTAGCGTGCTAAAGAAGACAAAAGCAGGCCGGCTTCAAATAAAATTGCCTAATCAACCAGTTTCTTTTCATTTTGCTCAATGGTATTTGTGGTGTAGACTGGTGGGCTTTAATGCCGGATACACCTGGATATTAACATCTGTGGAAGCCGGTTGTACAGCTGTGAAGCTTGTTGATTAGCATGCTGCTCCTTGCCAAACACCTCCTGTAACCTTTTGTTTGTTAGATGATAGATGATCAGATTACTGACAAAACTTCTGGTAGTAATTTCATTTCATTGTGATGTCTGATTGTTGTGCACCGTGTTGTGCTACCAGCGCTACGGGTTTAAACTCAAGCCTCTATCGGTATTACAATCATTCCTCAAAGGAAGTCCAACCTATAATCAGAAAAATTCCCCATTAATTAATAGTTTATTACAGCTGGAACTAAATTCTGTTATCTACCGTATTACTTATTAAACATTAAACCTACGATACTCTATGAGCGCTCAATTATTTACTTAAAAAAGAAAAGAAAATTATATATTATATATATAAATTATATACAGTATATATAAATGCTGAATGCTATTAAACAGCACCTATGACAATAACTATAATTCACTATAATTAATGCTTTAATTGTAATTCATTATTCTGTTCTATAGTAATTGCTAATTCAGTTTATTCAAGGATATAAAAAAAGATGTTATTTACATAATTAATATAATAATGACAAATATATAATCTTTAATATGGTAAAGGTTTCTGATGGAGATGTTTAGCATGAAGGAGTCTTATCAGCAACATGCAACCATTTGTTTTTGCAAAGTTTTTCATTACGGCAAAGTCTTCAGGACTTCAGTGCTTTCTGACACAGTTTGTGTGTGTCTTAACTTGATGAAAGAGATAGAGAGAGAAAAGAAGCCTGGTGAAAGAATGACCCTTTAGAGATGTGGTAATGAATGTGAAAATGATGTGCATTTAACATTAGTATGTTAAAATGTAGAATTGTTGTGTTATTTTTCTGCTGCGGTGTAAGAGAAATAAAACTCTCAGATGTGTGTTGTGACCCTGTTGTGTTGCATTCCGCATGATTCCCTCCTACAGGAGGACTGTAGTCCGTCACCTGATTCATCATATGATCCGTATTCTGTTCACAGTAACTAATCATTACTAAATTACTAATCATGCTCATCTGTTTCCAATCACACTAATCCCTTTAAATAACCCAGACATTGTTCTGTTCAATATGAAATCTCCTATTGCCATCTGCCATCAATCTGCCACCGATGATGTCAAGGCTTCAGTGTTTTTTTTTTATATTTTTGTTTTGCCATAGTCTAATGTATGGTCGTTTCTGACAACCTGACCTTCCCTTTCTTTACACCTTAACTTTGGTGAAGCATTTGCCTCCAAACACTTGTGACTTCTGGACAAAAAATAGTGATGACTTCTGCTACTTATTCAGTTTTACTTAGAAGTTATAAAGTCCCTTTTTCCTGCCAAAACAGTTCTAACCCATCAAGGCACAGACTCTACAAGACAGTGTAGAAGACTAAGATGGTGTGTTATGGTATCTGGCACCAAGATGTTTGCAGCAGATCCTTTAAATCCTCTAAGTTGTGAGGTGATGGCTCCATGGATCAGACTTGTTTGTCCAACACATCCTACAGACGCTCGATAGGATCGAATTTTGAAGTCAATTTGAAAACCAAAGTGTACACCTTGAAGCCTTTTTGACCCTGTCACGGGTTCACTGTTTATTCTTCCTTGGAACACTTTTAATAGATATTAACCACTTCATACCAGAAACACCTCACAAGACCTACTGTTTTATTTGATTAAATGCTCTCACTCAGTCATCTATATCCATCCCAGTTTGGCCCTGGTCAAAGTTACTCAGATCCTTATCTTTGCTCATTTTTCCGGCTTCCGACACATCAAGTTTAAGAACTGATTGTTTGCTTGCTGTGTAATATATCTCACAACATGACAGGTGTCATTATAACAGGATAATCACGGTTATTCACTTCACCTGCCACTGGTTTTAATGTTATAGCTTATTGGTGCATAATAAAATGAAAATTATATCTATGCCTGATGTGCTAAATAGCATGTGGTGCTCTGTTCCCTCTAGCAGTGGTGGTGAGATAATAGGCCGAGGGAGGGCTGCGATATGACAGGGGAGTGGCCAGGAAAACACTTCCTATAGCAGCGACATTATTTTTATTATCACCGCCCATCAGAGGTCCTTGAGAAACATGTAGTTTCTGCCCAGGCTATCACTCATCTGGAGTCCCTGCTCATGGATACAGAGAGAGAGAGAGAGAGAGAGAGAGAGAGAGAGAGAGAGAGAGAGAACTGATACCCTTCAGCAGTAAGAGGAAGTGGAGGAAGGAATAAGACTCAGGAATTGAGGCTAACATATATGCTGCTGTATGCTGTAGTAAAAAATATTATCTGTGAAGACAATTCTAAATCCTTCATCAACACCCTCTTCTTTAAAATCAGCCAATCACTATTCTATTTATTACACTTCTATTTATTAAAATCTATGAAAATCCACCACATGCATTTGTGAAAGGAAACGCACAAGCTTTTAACATTAAAAAAAAAAAAAAAAAAACGCTACCTGAAACAGATGGCCTACATGATGGCTGCATGTCTTCATCTCAGTCATCTCAGGGACCATCTGAGAGCACTCAAGCCTCTATCTCTCTCTCTCTCTCTCTCTCTCTCTTCTCTGGCTCACTCTGTCACTCCCAGCGCTTAATGAACACATTGTGGTAAAGCACATAGCTCTCGTTTTCTCACAGGTGATCATCAGCTCAGCACTGAATCGTCACAGCAACAGACACTCTGATTGAGAGTGATGCTATTAGCGCCACTGATTTACCAGATGTGGAAGTGGACAGGTGAGAACAGGGGGGAAAAAAAAGAAATAGAATAGTATTGCGTTTGTTTGACATTAGGTTTAAGTGATATTTTTAGGATATACAAAGGCTTTTTTTTCCCCACACATTGGCACTGCAGTGGAAGGCTTAAAATGGAGCTCTAAACTGTAATGACATAATTAACATAAAATGAGGCCTGAAGATGTGTCATTATTGCTAAGGGCCTGATGTGAACCGTGCTCTATATAATGATGTGGGTTCTCAGTGTGATGGGTATCAGCGAGCTCGGTGCCAGTTGAAACCCTGCTGGAGGTCAGTGTGATTGTTAATCTGATCCTGATCCCAGACCTGCCTGTCTCTTTCACACCAGACAGCTTATTGTCATGATCTTGATGGCCATGACAACCCTTAACCTCCCTTTTTCTTCTCTCTCTCTCTCTCTCTCTCTCTCTAACTCAGGATAGTCTCAACACTCTAAGGGGAGAGTCGTCTCTCACACACACCTGATGG
>JAOTRN010000036.1:6717426-6732757 GCA_028566695.1 Bagroides melapterus
CTATCTATCTATCTATCTATCTATCTATCTATCTATCTATCTATCTATCTATCTATCTATCTGTATGTATGTATGTAGCAGATGTAAATCTGTTGTCTATGATCACATGTACAGTTTCCCTTCACTGGAGTAAAGGCTGAACCCTGTTCCAGCATGACAATATCCCTGTGCACAAAGCGAGCTCTATGAAGAAATGATGTGCCAAGCTTGCATTGGAAGAACTTGAGCAGCTGGTACAAAGCCCTGACCTCATCCCCACTGAACACTTTTGGGATGATCTGGAACACAGACTGCACCCCAGGCCTCTTAATCTGACATCCGTACTCACTCACTAAAGCTCCTGTGGCTGAACCAACACAAATCCCCACAACTACATTCCAAGATTTAATAGAAAGCCTTCCCAGAAGAGTGGAGGATATTCAAACAGGAAAGGGGAACTAAATCTGGAATGGGATGTTCAACAAGCTCATAAAGTCAGGTGATGGAGGGGTGTCCACAAAAGTTTGGTCATACAGTGTATAAAATAATTCAATCATTCATTCTTCAGTAACTCTTATACTATTCAGGACACACAGATCCAGGAACAGTGTTAGTGCCCCAGACACTACACTCTTAAAAAAGATGGTACCAAGAAGAAACAAAAAGGGTTTTTACAGTGATGTGATAGAAGAACCATTTTTTTGGTTCTATAAAGAACCTATCACTTAATGGTTCTTAAATGAATCAATTTTCTCTTAGTGCTGTAAAGAACATTTTTCTATTAAAGAAGAACATCTGATGTTACGTATGCAATCAGAGGTCCGTCGCAACCTTGTGGCAGATTCATGACCCAGCAACGAGAATGATTTCAATACGCTCTTCTTTTATCAAAGGCATGCTTAAAAAATCCCAAACAAAACAAAAATATTTAAGCATGAAATATTTTGAAAATGTCATTCATATAAAAATTGTTTCTCAGTTAGCTCATCTAACCATGTCAATTTTTTAAGCAGGGAAACTAGCAAAAAAAAATGTATTGCATTGCAATTTTTGCTTTGTACTATGTGTCAGGTGTATGTAGGAACGCTGACGTGTTGGTTGTGTGATCAAAATGAGCGTATTTTGTGAACACTGTGCTCTTTGAAAACCTTAACCAGAATAACTAGCGAAACTGCTAGTAATACTGTTCTAGATTTGTTAATAATTGTATTTATTTGATTATACATATATTAGTTGTCTGTGTGTTTAAATGCTTGGTAGTTTTTTTAGATTATGTGATGCAACTTGATTAAGAAAAAGAATAATAAAAAAAAAAGTGTTGAGCTTGTATTAGCTAATATTTAACCTGTAATGAAGTAGTACTCTAGCGTTTAAAAATACACAGTCACAGGCTGCATGTGGATTAAGGAACAACCCTTGAATAGCCTTTGGTTGCCTTATTGTTCGCTCATGTGCGTGGAAGTGGTTCACTTTGTGTGTTTTTGCACTCGCTTGCTCACGATTGGTCAATTAAAAAAACAAACAAAACAGGACAACCCTACGATTACCTTATTAACTTGCATCTGCTTCTCAGAAAGAAAGAGCTTTATTCCATTATTTGTATTTATAAATCTGTTAAATCATCCTTAAATTCAAGCGTAATTGAAAGAGTAAACATTATTTAAAGCTGTTTGTATGCCGAGCTGATGACAAATGGCAACCAGACAAGTACTGTTTGAAAGACTTTCTGTTAGTAAACTACTGCTAAATGGGTCACACCACATTTTGGCTATTTCTGACAGGAGCTTTAAACAGTATGTAAACATTTTAACACATCCCGTTCGTAACGGCTTCGGTCTGTGTTTGGCATAAACACCTAAACGGAGATTTCTGTGTGGTCTGCATTAATGCTTGTAGATACAGTGTTGTGCTGTACTTGCTGTTTTTCAATATGCAAAGCTGATGTCAAACAAGCCTGGATTGAGAGGCTACCAATTACAGCGACAGGACAAGAGAGATACTTATCTGTCTTCCAGACTTAGTTCATCGCCACAGCCATGGAAGTGTTTTATTGATTGACCATCAGGAAGCTAATAACATGGGTTATCTACATGCAGCATGAGACAAGGCCTTGTTCCTGTCGTCTGGCTGTATCAGGATTTGAACTTGACTTGCCTGGAGAACGAGGTTGCCGAACCAAGACGGGGCAGTTACCAAGGTTGAAAGTTCAAAACGCAGAAAAAAAATGCTCAGATCTACTCACCAACATCTACTACCAGCATGATTGCAGCATTGAAGTTTGGATTTCACTGCCGTTAAATTCTACCAACCAGACACACCTTTGTTTACTATGTCGCATTTAGCGTCGTGTTTAAAGTGCAGTCTTTTGAATGTGCTCACAGATAAAACACACCACCAAACAAGGAAGTACAATTCTTTATCGCTGGGGTCTTAACATCAAGAGTACATCTCTTCTGAGTGGTAGACACGTGATACCGCTAAATATTTCCATGCCGCATTTATAATATAATGTTAATATATTGACCAATTTATTTTCGCTAACTTGTATAGTTTGACATTTTTCCGTCATTCGTCATTTTTCTATCATTCTATAATTCACTGCTGTTGCATATTTGTACTCCATTGGGAAGCACCTGTACTCTTAACTTAAGATGTATACTTATTTTTAATTCTTATACAGATTTCTGATTCTGGTGTCTACCTTTAATATGTATATTATTTCCTGGAAATGTAGATATAACACTCTAGGGACAAGAAGAACAGTTTATCAGCCTTTTTTCCTCCTAGTGTATTCAATTTATGATTTACATACAGAAGAGTAGTACATACAGATAGAATCCTTACAAAGACCAAGCTGTATATTAACACTGCTCTGGTCTTGTGTCTTTAAACCCATACCTTCCATTATAAATATTTATCTATACAGTAGTTCTAAGATTTCTACTTACTGCAGGACTGCATAGGCTGTAAACTATATATATATATATATATATATATATATATATACTGTACACGTTTTGGTTGTGCATTTCTTTTTGGTTAACTGTCACCTGTAACTATATGCCAAAACCCTCTTGAGTCATTGCTCTGGTTATTCAGAATCATCATGAAGCTGAAAGTTACGAGTTTTTAGAAGCTGCTAGCAAAATATCAACTGACCTCGACACAATTTTAGGAACTAGACCTGAGCATCTGTTGGTCGAAGTCATTTTACTGTCAAAAATGCTTATTGAAGCACATTGATACCGAACACCATGTGTTGGCTGTGTGTGCCACGGATGGTCATGAACACGTCAAGTTCACGTATGCCAGTGTGTGAGTGTGTGAAGCCTGTCTGTAGGGTGAATGGGTCTGTGGCGTCCACACATTAATCACTGTGACAGAACAACTCATGTCCTCTACCAAGCTGTAGTCTCCTGAGAAATCTCTGAACCCTAATGCACACCAACATACATTCTTATCCTCTTGGCCCCATGAACATATTGCTCCACTAAATTTCTCAGCCTCATTTTGTCTCCTTTTACAAAGAGTATTTCCTAATCAGTGGACGCCTGATGATGGACCATTGGTGTTAGGCAACAAATCCTTAGCTGGTCATTCTTTTCAGGCAAAAATAGGCGTGGGTGAGAAAAAAAAAGAAGATTACTGAACCGAAGTCCAAGGTTTCTGCAATACTCTTGGGAAGAACCGAGATTACATTTCAGTCCAGGCTCACGTCAAACTGCGCCAGACGGGACAGGAAATTGTGTCCCTGTCACTGGGACGCAAGAGAAAAATGTAAATACCCTTCCCCGGAAAGGACACCTCATATGCACCCTGGGGTCTCCAGCATAGCCCCCCAGCCCAGCATGTCCATCTTGTCAGATCTGCCTTTTTAATACCACATTCATATTGTCTTTTTTTTTTCATGGCAGCCATCATGTTCACTTAGCTAGAGGGATCTGCTTCTGCCTGGCTAGCGCAGTTTAGAGAGGCACAGCGAAAGGGAAAGAAAGAGAGAGACACTGAGATGTGGAGCGGAGAGCAAGCAGTGGCATGAAGGTATGTGTTTAAAACCTAGGGAGAGTAAATACACAGAGCAATTACCATGTTAAAACAGTAAAAAAAAGAAAAAAAAAAAAGCAGGAGCTGCCTATGAGTGGGCTGCGCTGAGGAAATGTCACTTTCTTAACGTGCCTCTCTTTGTCAGCTGCATTTAAACGATTGGCAGAATCTAAAATAAACAACATGGCCTGTAAAGGAAACTCTGTCTGCCGTGGATTTCCCTGAACGTGGCCTGAAACTCCAAACCTAAAAAAACAAGCGTCTACCTGTCCTCCTGAGAAATAGCAAAACAGAATAACTAGATATTAGATACTACAAACAAAGTCACTGAACCAAATTCTTATTTCTAAAGACTGTTGATTGATGGGTTGCCAAAATGCCTTGGTTCTTAGGCCAGGCAGATTTTTTTTTCTGTGTGTGTGTGTGTGTGTGTGTGTGTGTTAGCCTAAGGACACAGAAGAACACAATTCTTTCCCTTTCTATTCTTTTCACTAGTTAAAATGAACTCCTAAATGTACTACTAGTATGAAAGTAAAACTATAATAAATAGTCCCAAATTGAGAAAACATCTACATCTACATCACAAGCTTTGATACTGGTACTAAATGCAGATTTGTGTATTTGTCTTACAGTGTTTTGTACTGTATTTTCTTATAAGTTGAAGTTATATGTTGATATTTATGTGGCTAGGACTTATGTAGCTTTACTTCGTTTTTGTAGCACCTTGCTCCTGGAGAAATGCTTAATTTCACTGTGTACTGTATGGTAGAAATGACAATAAAACCTTCTTGACTAAATTAATTCTCGTTTCAATGGAATTAGAAAATGTAAGCAAGCGTTAGCCAAAGCTTACTAGCAAGAGCTACAAACGATCCCAGATCTTCCCACCTCACAGTCTTAAGAATAATCAACTATGCAGAATTATTTTTATCTGCTGCTGTACATAGCATGCATTTTATCCTGTGACGGTGATTGCTACGTGGACACGTGGGACCATATCGGGAGTGACGAATGCTTCCATCTTTGCTGAAACTCCTTCCTGGCTCTGAATCCATTCACCCTTATCAGCATCAGCACAAATGGCTGCCATGTAAGAAACATCAAAAAGCACATGTGAGAATGAGCTTCCATAACTGATTTTGCCATCCCAGTCAGCAAGTCCCCAGGTGTGTCCTGTCTCATGTCCTCCTCTTTTGGCTGTGGCGTTTACAATGTTGGAATGGGGTGTGATTTATCAATGCAAACTTAAAAACATCTATTTGAATCTAACTAAAAATCAATATTTCATTACCAAATTGTTAGAAGGAATGAAGAAGGATGGCGGAAGTCAGGGCGGGCGAGTTGGGAAGGAGGTGTCAGGAGGTTCGATGGGAAGACGGGATGATTCATGGGACCATCAGAAGAGTAAGAAAGGGGGAGAGGGAGAGAGGAACCGGGGGAAGGGGTGGGTGGGTCAGTGAGAAGAGTGTTGTGGTGGTAAGGGGAAGGTGGTGCTAGTGGTGGGGGTGCTTGGAGAGGCCCTACTCCCCTATGACCTTGGCAAGGAGGGGAAAAATATATATAAGAAAATGAAAGCAACTGTCAACTCCCTCCAGGCCATGATCAGCCCATAAATCATACCCAGAGAGACAGAGGGAGGAGGGGGAGTTAACTCTCACACCTACACACTTTCCTATAAAGTACATGCACGACCTGCAGGCCGTCTAGAGATCAGTCATGAGCTGCTCCCTAGATAGTGAAGTTTGAGGTTTAAGGGAAAAGGTTGTTTAGGTGTTTGAGATAGCGTATAGGGCATAGACGTGTTGAAGTCTATTTGTCTTCATGTAAAAGTTCATCAGCTTCAGCTCACATTTTCCTGGTGGTATACGATACGGCAACCGAAGTTTGGGAGAAAGACCTTTTCCTGAAACTCCGGCCTTGCTGTTAATATATCTTCACCATTAAGAAGATAAAGTGAATAGCAAAGTAGGCAGGAAAAAAACGTCCAGCATAATTTATCTAACTGCAGCAAAGAGTGCTTCTTGGGTTTCTACTCTGGTAGGAATGCTTCACTTGTAGAAAATACAAAAAAAATCTGAAATTCAAGAGGTTGTTGGTATGTATGCATGCACACGTAAGGGTTCTTTGCGGAACCCAACAGTGTGTTTTCAAACTAAGAAACCTTTTTTATCCAAAGAACCCATGATGAAGCTTGAAGGAAAGGAATAAAGGAAAAAAGTGATAGTAGTATTCATGACCTCAGTTATATAAGGTTCTGTCTGGCATTTGTTTAAAATGAGTTTCAAACGTAGAATTTATTATCCTGTTCTGTAACTTTTTTTTTGATGATGGTCCAATGTGGCTAGATATCAGGTAGAATTTATGTATTTTATTTATTTATTTGCTCCAGTTCAACCAGCACATCTACTACTACAACCACGCCACTCTCAAAGTCATCAACAAGATCGCATTTTTCACCTAACTGATATTCGATCGGTGAACATTAACTTGACCTGTATCTGCATGCTTTCTCATATTCTACATGATTGAATGATCTGATAACTCCGTGAACGTGCGGGTTTACACGTGTTTCTAATAAGTCGATGGCGAGCTTGTGTAATATTTCAAAACTGACAGAAAAAAAGTCTAACTAAAACTTCTAACTGGCAGCTAATCATCATCCGGGATGAACATATGATGATCGTAACATATGTGGTCATGTCCAAACTGTATCCAGGTTTTATTTACACTCTTTTACTTAGAAATCTCTACATATGCTTCATGAGAGTAATAAAAAGTTAATGTAGAAAACATGTACGGTACAGAGCTGCTCTACTTGCCGGTTTTACAATACATAAACATTCTGCTGCATTAAAAATCACTTAGTCCAGCAGAAAGGAAACACCGGATTATATTAGTATTAAATATTACTAACGTTATATATAATAAGTATATGCAATGTGTGAATAAATTTTCTTCCAACTGAATGAAGGTCACTCGGAAGAAATGTTTGTGTGGATGCACAGAAACATAAATGTTCTAATGTCTATTGTTATACTTCGTAGCATTATGTAGATATTTTTTGTTAAATAAAACAAAAATATATTAAAACATTTAAAAAGGTCAAATTTAAAATGTAATTTCAAAATTTTTTGGAATGATGAATATTGAAATATATGGTTATATTGTGATTATAATACACTAAATAAAAATCTTTTCTGCTGAGTTCATTACCATGTATTAGTTATTTAATGAGATTAAGAGCTTGGGTAATCAGAAAGAGCCAAAGAGAACCTTATAAAACCGATCAGTATTTGATTTTACAGAATAATAAGGTTCTGCATTTGGCTTATGCTCAAAATCTTATTTTCTAATTGTCTCAGAATTATGATTTTCTAAAATTGAAGTACCACCAAG
Source organism: Bagroides melapterus (assembly GCA_028566695.1). NCBI lineage: Eukaryota > Metazoa > Chordata > Actinopteri > Siluriformes > Bagridae > Bagroides > Bagroides melapterus. The sequence continues at coordinate 6,724,846 of JAOTRN010000036.1, forward strand.
CCAAAGGCAATCTTCACAACAATTAAAGGAAACACTGGTGAGCTGTAAATGTACATTAGAGACTTTTTTCTAGCTGGAGTGCCCAAATTTCTCCCATGTCCCAGATCTCAAAACAGCTCTTGATGTATTTCCTGTGGCCTTCCTTTATAGTACCTTCTCATCATCACCATACTTTCCTTAACCTCATGGCTTCAATTAATAATCTTCAAATTATATGTCAGAAATTCTACAGAACAAATTATACAGCATAAATCAAACCGTTTCTAAAGTTTAATTCTCTCCTTCAACTACAGTTGCTTACGGAACACGTGCATGGCAAATTGGTGTGCGTTGTCATTGTGTGTGTGTGTGTGTGTGTGTGTGTGTGTGGGATCATTAACCTATAGGCCACTGGACTGAGAGAGACAGGATCGAGGATTGTGGAGTACAGACACAGTGAGATCACTTCTCTGCTGCCTAATCAATGGGTCATTGGGAACATTGATTCCAGCCTGCAAATGTACTCAAAGCTGTATATGGACTGTGTTGCAGAAACTTGCATCACATTCTCTTCCAATTTCCCCTAATCTTCTAAGATTACACTTTAGAGAGATGGATTTGAGAGCTTAAGCCATTGTGTCCGACGTGTTCCATTTGTGTTGTGGCCGTCTCCATAACCATTTTAGATAAGGCTATGAGCTAATAGGCATTTCCCAAATCCAATGAGAGTGTTTAGGAGAACAAATGGTATTGTTGCACCTCCATTTTATTTGAATTACTCTTAGAAGATGGAGCGGCTTAAATATTTCGTCGCGAGGATAGATTTTGACGGGAATATTTGTTTTTCTACATCTTAAGCCAGCAGAAAGCTGATGTCTGCTGAATGTTCGAGTCATGTAAAGGCTTTAAAACAATTAAACTGAACATTTCCTAAGTAAACAATCCCATAAATCAATCACCGCCTCGCACTTGCACACTGTTTAGTTTGTATGAAAATGGATGAAATGGTTAGCAAGACGCTGGATTAGAATTAATTCCTTTTCCTTTGGACAACCTTCATAGGAAATCTAACCAAAAACAATCACCGTCAACGTTGAGGTTCTCACGAGATCATGTTTTAAACTTCTTTAAACTGTAAAGGATTTGTGCTAGTCAATAGGAAGGGTGTGATCCTAGCAAAAATCTTAGCCTTCAATTGCTTAGCTACGTATTTGGTCTAAATTCTGTCAAAATCAGGTTAAAATAATCTGAATAAAAATACAGCAGTCTTAGCAATCTTTGGCACCGAGGCAACATCGTATTTCTTCTATTTCCTGTCAATCAATGAGACCTATCTAAATCAAACAACAATCTGGTCTAAACCTCGGAGCGGTTTAAAAGCTAAGCATCCAATTTTGACTTCTTTGACTCGTGCACACGTTTCATCTGACGATGTCCAATAAGCTGAAAACTAAAGCGTAATATATCTGATCTCCATGCCTGCAGCCCCCGCACAGTCTCCCTCTCGCACATGTTGGAAAGCTGATCCACTTTTTCGACAGGGCTCCAGATTGTGAGCGCATCAGGTGACAATTAAGACGTAACAAAATAAATTGTTTGCTGTCACTTTTGTTTACCCCTGCCGTCTCACAGCTCTCCCGCAGTCCCACAACAAAGCAATGGCATCGCACGTGCTAGCAGTGAATCACAGTGGATCACAAATACATGCATGTTTATGGCTCTTTTTTTTGTATTTATTTTCTTAAATAAAAAGGAACGTGTATTTAAAGGTGACGTCCGTGCGAGGAAGTTGCTCGTTCCTTTTCAAACGAGATTGTAACTTTCCTCGCCCTCGTATCGTTTCTCTTTTCATACAGCACAAATATGGCGTGCGCACGCTAAATAATTCATCGGCTGCTAACATTAAACAACTGTTAACACGCTCAAATAATTAGTTATGCTTGCTTGACATGTTTGCATCTTTAATAATTAATGCGTTTGTCTTAATTACCAACAACAGTATTTTGGCCTTGTTATTCCTTTTCGGGGAAAAAAAAAGAAAAAGGCAATTATACCATAAATATTAATTAGATACCCTTATTATGGTCTAGACAGAAAGGCAGAGAGAGTTTTAACTCTTTTCTTTGGGTTTAAACAGAGTTATAAATCTTTCTTCTCCTTCTTCTGGACAGGTATCTACAGAGAGACATCTTTATCGGTGGCTTTGAATAAAATATCGTTGCACTTTAATATCTGCTTGAGCATGATCACATTTGGAGAAACATTAATGCTGTCAATGGTCTGTGATGATTAATGTAATAATTATAGTAATGTTATTAAGCAGAATTATAAATGCAATGGCATTAATCATGGATCTTCGTCTTTCAGCAGCTGCATATGTATTCTCTCTCAACTCAACGAGTCAGTCGAGACAAAGAGCACAAAGAAGCAGCAGACAATTAGCACGAGGAGAACGTTCCGAACTGTGCGATTTATTACTGCCAATCAAAACAGACCCAAACTTTAGACGAACAGACACTTGTAGGCCTTCGGATGGCGTCCATTTAGTTTTCTGAAGGATACCTGAGTAGAAGAAATGGTAAATATGTGTTTGTGATGTTTCATGACAACATCTGGAGTCGTGATTGTGTTTGCTTTACAGTGTGTGTTTAGACTGGCTAACCAGGATCGTCACACAAGTACGTCTTCTCTAAGGTGCCCTATAGTACAGCTGTCAATGAGAAAGTGAATGACTTTGGGAGGTCTTTGACGCTAAGAGAGTGGGCGAGTGAGCCGTTTTCATTTTTCTGCCAGTAGATTAAAAGGCAAATGAACGACGCTCCTCAACACCCCAAATCGCCCCATGCCATTAATATTTCACACTGATGGCAGCTGTTTATCACAACAGGGCAGAATTAAAGATGGAGAGGAAGCGAGGGAGGAGAAAAAAACGAAGGATGTTATGGCCCGGGGTAGTCATGAAATATGCTAACAATCTGCAAAGCACGAAATCCAGCGCTGATTCAGTTCTCTCTGAAAAGTTATGATGCAAACGGAGAAGATTTGAAGCGGAGAAACAACCTCCATATTTTTTCTAAATAATATACATTTGCTTGAAAGAGGTCTTCATTACGCCACGCATTATGCATAGATGTATAAGTGATTAACAGCAGCGGCATCAGGGCTATAATGCAGATCAGAATTAAATTAAAAATGATTTGGAGTCGAAGCGACTGAGGCTTAAGGTCAGGAATTAACTTCATTGCTCTTATCTGTGTATTGTGCAGTATAATAGCCATGAAACATGTGGGCTATCAGTGACACCCTCGATTGGAAATGTCCATATTAGGCAGTATGCAAATGCAGCTGATGGGGTATAAATTCCAGGATGCGACAGTGAGCCAACATGGGGCAATGATTAAAACACGTACGCTGAAGACGAAGGGGTGGCAAATAAGAAGAGGAGAGAAAGCCGGTTAGGCCTGATATTATAATGGGTGAATATAGTAAGTGATAACCATCGACTGAACCGAAACCAGTCAATGGAGAAGAAACAAGTGCATCTTTCCTCGGGACGTGTTAACGGTGCTCTGCAGCTCCTTAGACGAGCAAGCACCATCGATAGCTGTCAGTCTCAAATGACTCCCTCTGTTAGTATGTGCTCACCGCAGCACATTCTAGAAATAGGATGCATTGACTTTTCAATCTCCTAATGTTCCAAATCACCTATCACAGTGTGCTATCACCACATTGTTATAAACTCTCAAAAATGCAGCCTGTGGCTATATCTGGAAGAGATTTTATTATAATTTTTTTTGCTGGCTGCAAGTTGGTACGGAGCAGATAAGTGATCGGTGATAAATAAAGGTAAATAAAAACGTGCGTCGTTCGAAGGGAGCTAACCACACACGCTTCCTGCGTCAAGTTTTTGAAATGCCAAAAAAAAAAAAACCCAACTCAGATTTATGGCCTGCTTTCGAAAGACATTATTTGAGCTTGACAGTCTTAATCATTCACGCTTTTCCCCTCCGTCTTCCCTCTCTTTTCCCACTGCCCGTCATGGATTATTGAAATAGAAAAATAACAAATGGGGGAAAAGGGCCCAGGAGCGGTATCAAAATGTCAGGTTTGTACTTACAGCTGTATGCAGCAAGACAGGGTCAAGGGCTTCAATTATTTGTATACGGTGCAGGCGGGCTCTACAAGAAAGGTTATGTCACCCACTAGCTATTTACCCCCCGATTTGAATGGGTCTGATATTCAACCACAGGCCCAGTGGCACTGATACGGAACAGATCTAGCATTTGAGTGGAATGGAAAGAGCAGCAGGGAGAGGAGAGATTGACAGAGAGAGCAAGGGGAGAGAGCGGAGGCGGGGGGGGGCTTCGAGAGAGTATCACCAGGCTTTGTGTCAGCGCTCCCGCATGTGAACAAGATGATAGCACGGTAATGTGCAGCTGATCCGTGCAAGATTGCGCCATGTTTTGAGATCCTATGGGATGCAGCTCTGGCAATTCAGACCGAGCATGCTTGTCACAACAGGGACAGGTTAAAACCTGAGCACTACTACAGCTCTTATACGGTCAAGCTCATAGACGAGCACGGTCTTACAAAGTTGTAAAAAATTGCACACACCATTTCATATAGGAAAAAAAAAAAGATTCAAGAATGGTTTAGTAAAGTTTATGATGAAAGACACGGGTAATGCTGGAAACTTTTTTCCCCATTTAATTTGCACTGAATGTTAATAATATGTCAGTAGAAATTTCTCTATATATTTTTATAGCGTTAAGATTTATAGTAAGATTTTAGGCCCAAAACAAGCTTTCCTTTATTTCTTATGTCAGAATTTTGTATTTTTTTAAAAACCCGAATGAAACGTTAACTTAATGGACGATCTGATTTAAATTGGAAAACTGATGATGAGGAATTTATCACCCCATGGCGATCAAGATGATCAGTTAGATTTAATGCCGACCCGAGTCTGAAATGATTGCACGGCAGAGGGTGACATTAATGGCTCCCATCTTACCTCATGAAAGTTGCTCTGCCCTGAACGAGCACCCAGCCCACCCCTTTAAAAATCGTAGAGTTATTGAAAGTAATATGAAATTTCTAAATGTCATTAATTGACACCTTTTCCTCTCTGAGGTGTCAGTCAGGAGACAGAAAGGTCACAGCTCGGAGGTGGAATATTTATATATATATTTCCCAGTCGTGTGAATTATGGCTGTCATTAACGAGAGGGAATGGATGGCGAGGCTGACTGAAAGCTTCCATCGATCCAGCTAAGCCAGGCTGAAACAGGGTCACCAAAACACCCCTACAGAGGTGAAGGGTGCTGAGTTAAAGAGGGGAGAGTGCCGGACATGTACTGAGGTAAGCATTCATTACGCACAAAGGTTATAAAGGAATGCTGTTAATCACAATTACAAATCCGGAGCATTACATACTATTATACCATGTGACATCTTTAACTACAGTATCCAAAAACAAACCCTGGGAACGTTCGATATCACGGAGATTATCCAAACTGTAAATAAAGACGTACTGCTGTAACCGGTGGAACACTGTGATCTTCTCATGATAATTATCTTGTAAGCGTTCCTGGACGATTTAAGAGCACAGACTACAACTGCAAACCAGTTTTAGCGACATTGGCTACGCTCGATGACCCCACATTCTCATGGCCTCTTTGTTGTTTGACAGCAATGGGGTGAGTGGCGCTTCATTTTGAAGCGAATGGCGTACTACATAGCCACATGGCATTTAACTTGAGAAATGGTTTTCTGCTTCAGCCGTCACCATTTGTGTGTTCATCTCCAGGGCGGTGGGGAGGGGAGGAATGGGCGGGATGGTGAGGGTTGGTGAGGGGAGAGGAAATGGCTTGTTTTTTTGCCTTCCTGACACTATTAGACATCAGCACGGAGTTGGCACATGCATTTTTTTATTGGTATGCGTGTAGTGTGTGAGAAAGCATGTCATCTCTGCCACACCAGGACACAGCGAGAGAGAAAGAGAGAGAGAGAGAGAGAGAGAGATGGGTTAGCCGAGATTTTATCTACAGACCAGATAAGTGTTTAATTAAGCAAGGTGATCATTGAAAGGCCTGCCTAGTTACTAAACCTACTTCTAAAGTCAACACATAAACCACAATGATGAGGTAAAAACCTCTGAACGTTAGGCTCCAGTTTGATTCTTCCTTTAAAAAAACACGAACTGGCTTGCAAACGGCGCTAAAATGTCCTCAAATTAATGCCGTACAATGCGTTGAGGGTGACTCAGACATTTCCGGCGCTAATTGTGAACCCATAACATCAGCTTGAAATATCTTCCATAAAACTTTTAACAGTGCAACAGAAAATTTGATCATGTTCAACAATAAGAGATTTCTTGATACTTTGCTGTCCTGACTGACAAGGTGACTTTACAGTCTTACTCTGATCATACAGTGAAAGAAAAAAAATAAAAAATAATTTTAGAATTATTGTAACTCATTAAAGTCCTAACGTTAATAGCACGGACGCTCGTTAAACACAGTCGTTTGTTTTTCCTAACCCTACGCTTGTTACGTTCAAGTCTGTTACTTATATAAGAGTGAGACGCAGCCTCGGCAATGCAGGTTTATTAGATTTAATGTCGAAAATGATTTCAACAATAATCTTTCATTTTTTACAATGGCTAAAACACCACAATAGTTAAATCGCCCTTGAGGTACAGGATAACGTGACTTCCATTTCCTTTCAGCTACCATTAACCAATCCTGTATACTGTATTTCAATTTTTATTAAAAAACCTTCGAAGGTAGTCGTCATTCAAAAAGTTCTCGTAACAACAATTCTTTAAAATAGAGCTGCTCTGGTTTACGTCAATAATTTATGCCATTTTATATAAAATGGAATTACAATTTGACAAAAAGCAGCCTCATTGTACAAATCCCCAAGAGCGAGGCAATGGAAGACGTCTCGATGTTTAGAGCTGCCGATGTCCCATAGGCAGATAGCTAATAGGTTCATGATGTGGAGAAATAACTAATTACAGGCCTACATTAGACATACGGTGGGGTCGCCGACAGAGTCCGTCATCTTTTTTTTTCTCCCCCCGCTCTTTCAAAGCCTCTCCAAATGGAGGAAAACCAATCTAAACAACAGTTTATATAAAGCCTTAAATCTCATTAGGGGTAGGCAGAAGGAGGACGAAAAAGTTTGACAAGGGAAAATATTAAATCACTTCCTGTACAGAAACAAAGTGACTTTCATGTGGTGCAGAGCCTAATTAAGGGGAACATTTTTGGAGGGTTAGCAGCAGCATTAAAATGCCCAGACACACTATAAGTCATAGGGCAGGATCTGAGGCATTAGGCAGTAAAGCGGCCTCGGCAGCGCGCCCACCATTGGGACAGCAGCAGAACATAGCCGACATTGCCCTACATTTGCCATGACAGAAATATAGCCTAGAACATGCACCCCATCACTAAGATTTAGGAGTCTTGTTTATTGGTGGCAGCTTTTGAGCCTCTTCCAAACCGACATGTTTTCAATGAGTTTTAGCATACCTGTTCTACCGCGCTGGAAACAACTCATGCTACCCAGCATACGGTATATCCATTATATACTATAGATCTTTTCCAGTTTCAACTCAACATTATGACACTTGTTTCGATGATATCTTGAAGTCAGAGTATTGCAGTTCCCAGCTCTATATTTATTAATAAAGAATGTAGAGATATCCACAGACAAGTTAATTACGGTCATATTTTAACGCCAGGTACCACACCCAGATAAGCACTGGGGCCTTTCCCACTGTAATGTTACTTACAGATGTATAGAATATATTACTTTTACTTACTTCTCTTATGCTATTTACTATGTTTGCTTCATAAAAATATGCTAATTAATCACACACCTTTTCCATTACACTGGGTACTGTAATTTCAGAGGAAAAAATAAATAAA
>JAOTRN010000036.1:6734245-6739245 GCA_028566695.1 Bagroides melapterus
GAGAGTTCCTGCTTATCCTGCAAGCAGGGAGGGAGACTTTAATATGTTACCTGAATTCTAGAAAAATAAAAAGGACATTAAAAAGAACTGGAAAAAAATTATTTGGAACATTTCTGTGAATATAAATGTTATAAATGGAAAATCTGAAAAAAAAAAAAAAAAAATCTGAAAATTGGTACAATTTTTGCTCCGGAAGCCCAACCTTAAGGACACATTTACACTTTTAAGTCATTACTGTTGTCAATCTCATACCTGGTTTAAAAATGTCACAATTCCTATAAATATACATGACTATTTAATTAATAGATGAACTTCCGTTTATAAACACGGTCCAAAAATCCCCAATGAGTTATTTGTGATATAATCTTTAACACAAGATCCATCCTGTAACATTAAACCTGCTAGTGCTGTTCAGTAACAAATGCCTCCTTGCCTCCAAATAGTCTCCTGCCAAACGACTAACACTTCCCCAATCACCTGCCAATGTCTGATAAACAGCGTCATCAAATCCGTGAAACCCGATCTGGCTTTGAGAAATAACCGTGTCCGTTTGCAGGTGATAAATGAGACTGAGTGTGTCGTTAGGTCACCGGGTTTGGCCTGCTTCGGTCTCGAGCTCGTGCGTGATGAGGTTGTTTAGGCTTTGGCAAATAGCTGAGCACAAAATTAGTAGAGTAATTCCTGAGCAAGTCCTGGGCTGTGAATGTGCTAATCAATCGAGTGCCCTTGTTACACGGGAAGATTTGGACTGCTTGACCACTGATGAGGAAAGGGTTTTTTATGTGTGTGTGTGTGTGTGTTTTGGGGTGGTTGAGCATGGTTGGTAAATGGTGAAAGGGTCAGTAGGGTGGGATTTCAGAGAGTGACAGTTTTAACTCTTTTCAAACGTACAGCGTGATTAATGAGGGTCTTTTATGGCAAGCGGGTGCGGTGGTTTGGGTGAGTCACGGGCCTGAGAGTATTGACATCTCCATTATTTACAGAGTGATCGGAGCGGCCGAAGGGCCCCTGATTAGAAAACAATAAATGCTGTTATTGGTGATCCGGCCCTAAGCAGAACACTGCAAATGTATGTCCTAGCTTTTCTAATTACTGTGGCCAACTGCACACTGGACAGTGATAAACCAAGAGCAATAGAGCAATCCCATGGGGGGGTGTTTTGTGTGTGTGTGTGTGTGTGTGTGTGTAGTCCGAGATCTTGAAACACTTAAAATGCTATCAATATCATTGGCGCTTTATTTGACATATTAATGAAACGACTTCAACTGACGTCAGTACGGATGTTGCCTTCTCTGCATCACCGTTCTGCCTCCATAAATAAAAATGATAATATAGACTGCATATGATCACATATCCTCCATGAAGTATACACTACATTAACAATCTTTCCATTTATAAATTGCCTATGTGACAGACTGTTAGATGCTCGGCTGTGGCTTGTATAGAAACTGTGGAATAGTTCTAGAGCAAACACAAGCGCATTCACACTTTTCTGCAGCTGACATTTGGAGCCTGAGAAAAAGCCCACGGTGTTTAATGAGAATAAACTTTCCAATGCGATGAAATATTAAAGTCTAATTTTAAACATTATGATGGCAGCCTCTCTGTCGGAATACAATGAAACATTTTGGCACTTACAAGAGGCAATTTTATCCATATTATAGCTAAACGGGTTACATTATTTACATGTACTATTTATATGACACTTTTTATAAGACTGTCAGGTTTAATTTATTGTTTTTGAGACAATTAAGTCTTTAGCATTTTTCTCCTTTTATTTTCCAAATCATTACTGTTTGTTCTTGGTTTGAAAATTCCAAAAGGAAGAAAATATATGATCGGTGTTGTGTTCTGATTTATTTTATTAAACCTGCTTGATTAACATTTGTTTATTGATCATAGGTTGGGGCTGGGTTTCATTGCTGGGTTTGTTTTAGAGAACTGAATAATTTCCTCTGTCTCGAAGTTAATATGACCAAAAGGAAAAAAAAAGAGAAAGAAGAAAGAAAAGGAAAGAAAAGAAAACGCTTGCCATGTTACAGAAAAAAAAAAACATGACCAGAGCACAACACACACCGTTCTCGGAACTTTAGACTTTCCCCTGATTGCTAACTTATATATAACTTGTATAAAGCACTGAAACTGGAGACTCCTTACGTATATGCTAAAGCTCTACCACAAAGATTCCTTACTAAATAACTCATTCATTATTAGCCCTAGCTCCGGTGGAGTGTTAGCCTTCCAAATCTCTTTGTATGAACCGTTACTATAGCAACGATAACATATTTAATATAAACCCATGAGTTGAATTACACCCACAGCACTTGTCAGATCTGTTGTTCTGGAAAATTAAGCAACACCTTCTGACCAGTCAGGCTTAAGAATTCAGCAGTGCTGTGTAATAAAATTAATAAAACAAACCTACTGTAAACAGAGCAGGAAAGAAACGGTGGGTTGCTTGTAGGGTTTGGTGTGTTAAGAATGCTCGAAAACACAAGAATGTCAGTGAATATTGTAGGTGACATCACAGATGGTGAGATACACGGTTCTCGCATCGTCGTCTCGTGATGCGGTGCTCCAAAGTGACGGCTAAGTCAGGAATTCTCCTCGGCCTATTCAAGTGAAAAGCCAATAGAAACACTCGACTTTCAGCATATGGTGATTGTATATACAGTAAAGATGAGTTTATGGAGTAATAACATATATAATAATGCTATTTGCCATAACAGTAAAGTGGGATTTTATAGCCTGAGTGGAGAAATCTGGGTTTCTTGAAGAAACAGTACATCTGAACAATTTTTAATAAATTTCCTTGTACCTACAACAGCACACAATACAGGTGTGTTGGATAAAGCTGGATATTAATAAATAAATACTAGTAAGACTTTCTCTCATGTCTGCTTTATGGTCTTATGGTCAGGTCACACAGTGGTGAGTGGTGATATCAACGATAAACCGATGTAGAACATTATTTACATTGAATTATTTATTGTTCAGTGTCACCAAAATGAGAAGGAGGTTCCCTTCTGAGTCTGGTTCCTCTCAAGGATTTTTCCTCATGATGAGTTTTTCCTTGGCATCATTGTCTCAGCCTTGCTCATTAGGGATAGATAATAATTTTGGATCTAATTTGTATTCTGTTCTTTTACTTCTGTAAAGTGGATGTGAATTGTTAAAAGTGCTGTACAAATAAATTAAATTGTTTTATACTTCTTGTAGTTTTTTTTTCCTAGTACATATACATGGTACATAGTAAATATCCTGAGATTATTGTCTGTGCTGCTCACCGCTCAGGTTCATGTTCAATAAAGAATAGGTTACAAAATGCTGGAGTATGCCTTTAAGAAATATCACCCATTATTACTATTATTTTTTGGTGTCCTTGTGGGCGCATGAATTCCTGGTTTATCAGTGACACATTTACCATGCACGCTGTGTGGCCTGCTCTTTGAGTCAGGCATCATCGTGGATCTGTGCTTGACGGGAAAGAAGGCAGAAGATGGAGGCTTTTCCACACAGGATTTATGTCAGGCCCTAGCCCTCCGAAATAGCAGTTCTCCACCCGCCCAGGATTTACGTGTCACTTAATGGGAAGAGACATGCGCGTCCTTGACAAGTACACCTGTCAGTGGGCCGTGAACGACAGGGCCGAACCAGCATCCCGTTCTCAAATCTCTCCTCGTCAAAAAAAAAAAAAAAAAAAAGGCAGGCAAATCAAACCTGAGCACTGAAAGCAGGCACTAATCAACTCCTGTACATCACTCACACAGCCATGAGCGGGAAACAGAGCGAGAGATGCAGCTGAAAGTTATTTCATCACAACGTAGGCGTATTTATATTTAGTAACGACTCTGTATGTGGAAGAAAAGGAAAGTGTTAATTTGCTCCTGTAGCAGTTAAATTGTTGATAAAAAAGAAAAAAAGCAGTATTTGAGCAGTAACATATAGCTTCAGAACTTTGCTGGTAATAGGTGCAGACATAATGTGTAATCAAAAGCTGATATTGTTGTGTTAAAAAAAAATAGTTGGCAGCTTACTGGCACGTCTTTCTTTAGTTCATAAAAAAAAACCCAGTCCACTCTGTAAAAGCTGTCTCTGCGGCACACGCCAAACTTATCACATCCTGACAGCAACAGCCAGGAGTGTCTTCTCTCTTTTGACTCCTTAAACAAAATATTGCTCTGCTCTAAAATTGATGACCGTCTTGTGTTGGCTTTCTTCTAATATCTTCAAAGGAACTCCACTTCAGAGAACAGGGCAAGGGGAAATGGCTCGATGTCTGTGTGTGTGTGTGTGTGTGTGTGTGTGTGTGTGTGTGTGTGTGTGTCTATACATGTAAGCCATAGAAAAAACAAACTAATTGCTTTCTAAAAGATGATTAAATAAAGGTATAAATCAGACGCCAGGGACGTGTGCGGCAGATGAACTTTCTCCAACTGATTGTAGAGGAAGTCTGGACCGGAGACTGATGGCGCTCACGCTGTCATAAAGCAGCATCTCTCATTGAGGAGATTTATTCCAGATTTCAGAGCGAGATCGGTGGCAGATAGGAGTTAGCCTCCACCGCTCCCCATCAGATACTTCCCCGCTACACTCGCATCAGAAGTACACTCGCTATCAGCTCAACGTGGTGAATCCATCACTGCCCTGCTCCTATCTCTTCCCTTCAGCATCCTTGATGTCAGCATGAAGCATCCTTATGGCCTGCCCATTAGAACAACAGGCTAGGAAGAAATAGACAGCGCAACCCACAGGTTAGACGAAATGAGCACGTGAGTAAGAGAAAGTGACGCAGGAATGAAGGAAGGCAGGAGAGTGTGCCTGTCACGGAGAGTGTGTTTGTGCTGGCGTGTGACATCCTCTCTGAGGCTGACACACTGATTTGGCCCAGGGACTGCAGCCTGTGTGTGACACCCGGCACTCTATAAAAAGCCTGCATATGCTCCTCTCTGAGTGCAGCGTGTATGTGTGAGAGAACGTGTGTGAGAGACGGGAGGGAG
>JAOTRN010000036.1:6744245-6748113 GCA_028566695.1 Bagroides melapterus
CGTTCATGCTGCTGTGCCTAGTATTCAATAACAATAATTAATATTTAATGATCAATTAGGATTATTTCTGTTTTGTCAGGGTTAACATAGCACCCTGTTTTTCATAGACCGTGTGGAGAAGAAAGAAGACTACAAAACTATTTTATTTTATTTTATTTATTTATTTTTATTATCGCAATGCCACTCTGGATATGGGTTATATTTTAATAGCGTGCAGACGTAAAGTGAATAAACAACAGTCCAAGTTTTAACTGTGGTCACCAATTAAAAACTTCACTCTTGATTCCTGTCCTTCTGCCCCAGACCTGGGTAGTACAGTCATGACCCAGATGTTTAATATCAGAAGCTTATTGCGTCATGAAAAAGAACCAGGAACCAAGTGAATGTCAGAGCTAAATATTTAGCCATGGATCTTGAAAAAAAAAAAACTTTCACCTTCAGCATGACTTTTGAGTCTTTGTCAGGTACAACCAGCACAATACGTAGCTCTCGACACATGTTAATCCGTGAAAATTGTTAATACTCTTATAAAACACGCTTTGCTTTGGGAGAAATCGCAGCCAGTTGTGCTTCTTGCTTCCTTAAATCTACACAAAAGATTTGTGATGGAGGAGGAGGAGGAGGCTAAGGTTTAGCACTATCCTTCTTAATTTATATCAAGAGCTTTCTCTCTTTCTTTTTTTCCCTTTCTTTCTTTCCTCCTGCTCTCTCACCCTTTCCCATAATCCCTTCTGAAAATATTTCTGTAACATAACAAAAGGCTTACTTATCTCCGTGTTACCTATTAAAGGTCTAAACTCCTGCGTCTATGATAAACACTCCCAATAAGGGTTTATCTCTGAGCCCTTATCGCACTTTTGAAGGTCCCTCTCGACTCGCCGTTGTAATTTCTTTAATTAAAGTGTCATTTTGGGAAGGAAATATGGACTTCATCATTCAAGAGAGATGCAAATAAGTTTACAAGACTGTGGATATGTTTTTTTTTTTCCTCTCTTGACTATTATTATTGTTATTTTTGCATGGCTTAGGGTAAGCCCTCGTGGGGTTTTTTTGGCTGGTGGGTTTGGAAAAGCGCAGGGACATTTTGGAGATCCCTCTAAGGAGACAGGAAGAGAGGAGGGGAGCTGAGATGAAGAGAGCAATAAATAAAATGGCTGCTTTCTAAACAAGGCCCATGGAGGATTGGCTTTTAACGCCCCAAGCCTCCGTCAGCACTTTGGGCGATTTGTGCATGATTTCATTAGGGGCAAGAATAACAGCTTGATGAAGATGAAACTAGAGCAAAGTACAAAAGAGATAAAAGGCAAGCGTAGAGTTGGGGAAGAAATTCAAATCTTGTCTGTCCTAGTAGAAAAAAAAAGAATAATATTTAATATTACAGTGTGTACGTGTGTGTGTTAAGAATGAAGGAGAAAAATTTTACAATTGAGAAAAATGTTGCTACAAAAACAAAACGGTTTTATTTTTTGACTAAATTGTTTCTATGTATCACTGACAAACTTTAGATAAAAAAAAAACCTAGCCACATTTTTTTTCACCTTTCTTTTCTCACATCTGATTCTACTTCTCTGACCTCAGGCCACTTTCTTTACTTTTCTATTGGCTCCCTTTCTTCTCTTTGTTTTCCTTTTGAATGGAAATAATGCGCAGCTCCGTGCCTTGTTCATCTTTTGGCTCTGTGACACGGTGCGAGACGGAGTGATTTATGCATGCGGGAGCCCAGATGCAGGGGCAGAAAGATACGCGAGATCCAATGGAGGAGCATGATAACACATGAAATACGGCTCCTGGGCCTAGTAATTTAATGGCAGAGAGAAGGTTGTCATTATCCGAGCTGCCTTGAAGAGCTAGGTATGGAGCCCAGATGGTAGGGGCGAGATAGCCCGGCTGAAGTTTTGAGTAATTGATGACTTAAAAATAAACCCGAGGACTCATCTTGGGAGGGAAAGAAGAAGAATTACCCAACCTGACAAACATGTAGCATTCGGGTCAAGAGCATCGCAGTGGCTCCTGATCCTCCTTTTCTTTCTCTCTCACTCTCGCTCTGTGTTCGTGCAGGCACAAAAGATTTAAACGGGGACATAGAAATTACAGTTTAGAAAGTCTGGAAACTTTCTGTGGCATGATGCAATGTTTTCTTTAAAGCGCAGTATCGTTTTAGGATGTTTCTTCTTTTTGCCTAGATTAGGACCTCAGGTTTGGAACCTGAACACTGTAGAAAAGTCTTTTACTCTACTTTAAACATAAAACAAGGTGAGAAATTAATTTCATTCACTTTGTTATGAATGGAATCAAAAGGCTGGTCAGTTAAGCTCATCTTTTTTTCCATGCGTCGAAGTGGTCCTGTGTCTAGTGGCTCTGTTTTCTGTTCTTGGCTGCATTAGCAGAGTGGAATTCCTCTAATCTTCTATTTCTATTCTTTGCCATGTGTCTTTGTTTATGATGAGTGCTCACGTGTTTGTGTCACCTGATCCTTAGTATTACACTTATACTTGTTCCCCATGTTTCACTAGTCACCTCCTCTATTTATTTACATTTGTAGCATTTAGCAGACGCCCTTATCCAGAAGGACTTACATTCATCTCATTTTTTTATACAACTGAGCAATTGAGGGTTAAGGGCCTTGCTCAGGGGCCCAGCAGTGGTAGCTTGGCAGAGCAGGGATTTGAACTCACAACCTTCTGATTGGTAGCCCAACACCTTAACCACTAGGCTACCACATCCCTTATTTATACCTGTTGTGTGTGTTTTCGCTGAGTCTTTGATGTAGTCAGGTGACTCTTGTTAACTGTGTGTTTGTTCTCTGTTTTATGTTCCTGTGTGCTGCTTTGTATTGTTTCCTACATTTTCACTCATGTTTCCTGTGTGTTGGTCTTGTTCTTATTAATTAAACCCCTGGCTTTGCTATGCTTGTGTTTAGGTCTGCCACTAATAGAGGTACCCATTATCTGACATATATACCTTCTAAAAGAACACATGCGCGCACACACACACACACACACACGCGCACACACACACATACATACACACATACACATACATACATATACGCACAGAGACACACACACATATACATACACACACACACACACACACACACACGCACACACACATACATACACACATACACATACATATTCGCACAGAGACATACATACATACATACACACTCACACACACACACACACGTACACATACACACACACAATATACACATGCACACACACACACACACACACACATCTATGTTTAGAGCACCGCTCACATAAACACTGTTTCTATACTGTTTATTCACTTTAATGCTGTTTTGTATGTCACATGTTTACAAAAAATCCTCTTACTCTTAACAAATCCTCTACACTGCAGAATGCTAAATGCAGTATGTACACTGGACAGTGATATTTTATGTATCTGTCCTGTAGTGTATTGTATTGTCTGTATGCACTGTCCTGTCTCACAGTGTTTGCACAGGTTATGTGGCTAGGACAATTTAGTGTTTAGTCCTGTGTTGTGTTGTATAGCACCATGGTCCTGGAGAAACTCTGTTTTATTTCACTATGTACTATCAGCTATGTCTGGATGAAATAACAATTTCTTGACTAACTTCACAAACACATATTAGTTAGAGAATATATATGTGTGTATATGTGTGTGTGTGTCACTTCAGCACAGTTCAGTTCTGTGTGTTGAGCAGCCTGATGGCTTGAGGGAGGAAACTTGAGGAAAAAAGTTACACAAAATACAAAATGTACCATTGATAAATAAAATATTATGTCTGTGATATTGTGGAGAGAAATACCTCATCACTATGGATCATGACAGCGCTTGATAATACGAATCTGTTCGAAATATCAAGCTTGGTTGGTGT
>JAOTRN010000036.1:6806845-6820882 GCA_028566695.1 Bagroides melapterus
GTGTGTGTGTGTGTGTGTGTGTGTGTCTTCTACATTGTGCTCCTGGCCTCCTCAGCTGCCTCTCTTTTCGTACAACAGTTTGCGACGGCAATAGCGCAGGTTGATGTTGTAATCAATTTGTGCAGGCTGACGTGAGTCTGGATGTGCGTGTTAATTATGTCCGGCTGTTGGGTGAAAATAATTTGAGTGTGATAATGAGTTTTACATCAGTGAATAAGGTGTCATCTTCAGGGCTCAGCCGCTGATTGGCGGCTCGTACCGGAAGCCACGCCTCCTGGGGTGTGATTGATATGGTTCAGTCAAAGGGGAAATTTCATAGGGTCCTTGAAGCGCTAGAATTCACGAATAAGGAACGTCCGATGATAAGCTTAGAATATAGAGAATAACAGTCTGATCGGTACGATACACTCTTACGTGCACGGTATGCTTGTATGAATGTGTGATGTTTGTACCGATGAAAGCATTTTTAGCAGCAGTGCACGGAAATGTAAATAGGACTAAGGGTTTCTGGATAACTTATCGTTTCCAAATGTTACAGTGCCGAGGAAAGCAGGTTAATATGTCCCTAGGGTTGATTGTCAGTTCTGCTATCAAACCAATCCTGACATGTAACATAGTGAGGTCATTAAACTGACTGTATCATATTGTTTTCTATTACAGGCTCAGTGGGACACTGGAGAGAATTCTCTCTCTCTCTCTCTCTCTCTCTCTCTGTGTGTGCATGACCATATTGGTTTAGGTTCAGTATCCCTTACAGATACACATCAGTCGATTTGTGTGTAGGTGTGTACCGTGTGTGCGTGTGTGTGTTTGCAGAGCAGATTGAGAGTGCTTAGTTTAAAGGGTGCTAAGCACTTTCCCTTATCACCCCACGTTAGCTGCTTCACCTTTGACTTCTTCGAGAGGTCTTCTTCAGGGGAAACACAGAGGGCAACAGCACTCCAGTGTAAGCCAATGAAAAAGCAGAGAAGAGCTTACATCAAGTCACTGACTCACTTCAAGTGCCTCTTAACATTCTGTTCAACCAGTTAGACAGTCAAAGGCACAAGACAGAGAAAATATGGTTTAGGACAACAGAAAGAAAAATGAAAAGAAATTAATCTAGAAAAAAAAAAAAAGATAAAATAAGATAAAGAGGAAGTTTGGTTTATATATAACCAGCAAGATATGTAGAAGGAAATCCATGAGTAAGACACATAGAGTTGGAGCGTCTGAGCGATGTAGCGTTCATGGAGCCATGTATGGTATGCTTGAAGTTCCAGACAACTCCAGAGTTTATCTGATCAAAGTTAGGACAGACCGAGGGAAGAAATAAAAGCACTTGAGGCACTGTTTTTAGAGATGCAGGGTGGATGGGATATCACCTAGACACAGCAGGACACGCTCATGAAACTGATCAACCACAGCTTCCTGACAGATGTCGCCTCTGTCTTTTGATCCGACTGGTTTACTCGGATGGAAAGAAGAGAACACAAGAAATTTGGCTCTAAAATAATGAATGCAATTAGATTTCTACTTTCATGCCTCAAACAGCTTGGGGAACTTATTTATCCCCACCAGCACTATTGAACTTTGACCTTTTCTTCATACTAAGAAGTCCTCCATGGCCTGAATTTGACCGTTTGTAAGTGGATTCTGGTTGCCACTAGCCAGCCAATCACCCCTAGACAGGGTCAAAGGTCAGGGGTGAGTGACAGGGTAAAGGGGCCACACTACGGTCATGTTTGTTTAACTCTTTAGCCAAAGACAGGGCAACAGCGCGCTAACCACATGATGGACAACGTGTCATGTTTCATACAATGCCTTTTATAGAATCCTTTTCCATGTCAGGTTGTTTGGAAAGTGAAAGCACATGCAACCAGTGAAAAGCACAACGGCAGAGAAGCAGGAAATCTAAAATCTGAACGCATGCAACGTATCAGCTAGCAGCTGTCTAGCATCAATGTCATTAAAAAGCAGTGTGAGCATGGGAGCATTTGAAATGCAGAATATCAGAGCGTCTCTGGGGTCTGGGTTTCAGCATGCTTCAAAGACAGGCATTAATGTAGACGTGCTTGTATTCAGAACACAAAACCTTCGACGTTTTGTAGCTTTCTATGCTTTTTCGATGTTTACTGGGTCGCGTGTGCATTCGCGCACTTCGCAGCTCTGTAAATGCGTGCACAGGTTTCTGTCAACTGTTGCCTTTATTCAGCCAGCTGAAGAAACACTTATGTCTTATTAAATAATTCTTAATACGTTAATTAATGCTTAGCGTTAATCTCAGTAACCAAAAAAATATTATTCATTCTTTAATTGATGAAAAGATAAAGCAGGGGTCCAGGGCTCATGGGGTCCAGCCACAAGGTCAAAGCTGCTAGATCCCTATCCTTGTGGCTAGGTCTCCGCCATGATATAAAACTGTACCACCCAACCTCACACACACACACACACACAAACACACATCAGACCTGTGTAAGCATAAATGTGAATGCACTATGTGAGCATCCGAACTCACAGACCTTATTACCTCATCCTGTGTGTGTTGTATCTCGGGTGATTGGTGATTTCCATTTGTAATGCTACACTGCAGCGCGGCACCATTATGCCCTTTGTCATCCCACTGCGCCAATGACAGCCAACTTGCTCTGAGAGACAAGCGCCACAAATGACACACACACACACACACACACACACACACCTATGTGCACCCCCATGTCCACGTGTGATGATTTTCGCCACTGGCAGGGTCTAAGGCTATGTGTTTGTTGGTTGTTCAGTGGAAATTAGTCCCTCATTCTCCTGAGCAGTGCCGCTATAGTTCCCTAAGCTGCGTGGCATATTGATTTCTTGTTGTGAGGAGCGCCGTTCAAGCCCCATTTAAGATTTCCATCCTACGTGTAGCCGGGAGCACACGGAGGCCCTGTAAATTAGGGAAATTGCACATTCATCACAAGCGTTATTTTAAGATACTTTGGTAAGGTGACGGCTCCAAGATCTACTGTGGCGCATTGCAAAGTGCTCAGCCCCCCTCCCTCACTACCTCCCTCCCTCCCTCTCGCACCTTCTCTATCTCTCTCTAAACCACTCTCTTCTCCTCAGCTGGGGTAATTCCGGGGTCATTGAGACACACCCATGATTTAAAGGGGTGATTTTTTTTTTTTTTGTATCAGTGCTAATTTTCTCTCAACTCTAACCAAGGTAAGCTTGTTGTTAGACAGTGAATTATACCGCATGTAAATGACACAGGTTAAGGGAAAGCATTTGGCTCGTGGGGTCCTTGGTTGAGGTGAGGGAGCGTGTCAGTGGCTGTGAATCAATCAGACCGTGTTGGCAGCAAATGGTTTTAGCAATGTTAGTGGCTTCTTGCAAACAAATCAGTAAAAAAAAAAAACAACAACAAAAAAAAACCTTTTATCTGTTATAGCGGGGGTGGGGGTGGTTGGGGGGGCATTTATATTTGCTATGATAATTTAGATCCACTTCTCATTGTAAAGGGCAAGGTCACTGCAAATCGATGCAAGTTCTTCTGACTGATCACCTTTATCCTATGAGGAAACATTTCTATGATGGGAGTGGTTTCTTTTAGGGTGACCCCGCCCCCATCCACAGGGTATAAAGGTTTATTGAATGACATGATATGATGTGATATAATGATTATGGAAGTGTTATGCTATGACCTTTCCTCCCACCAGATCTCAAGATTTTAGAGCTACGTTTTAGACTGGATTTCTCTAGCACTATCATCAAAACGTCTCACCCTAACACTATCACTCTCGCCGCTCCCTAACACTACCATCGCTTCTTTTACAAGAATGGTCTTCATTCCTTCAGTACAATCCCAGAGATTTGTAGAATCTCAGCCACTAAAGCTGTTATGGAGGGGTTTTTTTGGTGCCCCAGTACTTTCCAGTCACTTATGGCCCATTGATGTTGTTTCCTTTGACAATTCCTGTTGAATTTCACATTTCAATAAACTAATAAAGGCGGCTTTTTTTTTTATTATGGCTAAAAATCTTTTACACAGTCGTTGTCCATGGTGCTGCAGGATTTAAAATATTCTCAGGGTTAAAAGGTGAAAGATGTAAAACCCTGCACATTTATGCTACGCCTCCTCCTACATTTGATTATGTAACGTTTCCACTCGTACCACTGGAAACAACCGCCGATCCTCTGAACACCCACTAGCGTCGTGTTAGTGGAAATATGATATCGTAAAGCTTCATGAATTTTTGTTTCGAATATCTATGTAGATGTAAAGCAATCATTCTGATCAGCTCACTGGTGAAGGTAGGTGTGCAGAAGGAAAATAATCGTGTGTGTATTCAGTTTGTTAGTATAACAGTCAGTCCGTTTATCCGATTTTATTCTATCAATCTCTGTGTATATGTTGAGGTCATGTGGTATGAGTAACGTTATATAAATAAAGAAATACGTGTAGTGGAACATCTTGACAGCCACATGTAGTTTTTATATATTCAAGGATCGACTGTGAAATAATGCTATAAGAGGAGAGCAGAGTGTGTGTGTGTGTGTCTCTGTGTGTGTGACTGTGTGTGTGTGGGTTTATGCGTGTGTAGGCATTTCTTGATAGCTACACATTGTCTCTTTGCATGCTTGTTTTGAACCTTAATAAGCCCGACTGCCTGGCCCCGGCATGGCTCGGAGAGAGGAGAGAAAATGGCTTTCTTACACTTCAATTTCACGCATATTTTCTTTGCGACTAATGAGCACCTTAAATACGGCGCCAGACTTCAGGCAAGCCTGTGAAGGCTGACATTTTCACACACAGCAGCACCTTGTCACCATGCATGAAGTCCCCTCTACCTGGTTGCTGACGTGTGTGTGTGTGTGTGGGTGTGTTGAATGCTCAGTGACAAAAATGACGAGAAACATATTCAGCAATGAAACAGAGGAAACAGTTTTTCTATCGAAAGAAAAGTCACACCTATATAAAATATTTCTCCTACGTCCTTTCCTAGCGACACACCCGTACGAGCACACGCACGCACGCACGCACGCACGCAAAAGCACAGATTTCTGTACATCTATAGGCTAGTTTTTTTTTTTTTTTTATCTAATTGTTGCTCCATGTAAAACAGGACTTGAGAGTCACACTGCTCTCAATGCAGTATTGTTGTCATCCTGCGCAAAGCCTAAACAAATCTATCCACACAAAACAGAAGTCTGCACTAATTACAGAGCTGGGAATAAAACGGTGAAAATGAGACAGTTAATGCCAGGGTTTATGCAATTATCCGCTACATCCCGGCTCTGAAATAGAGGGGGGAAGGGCACTTTTCACTTCACATTGTCTGATGCTCCCCCAGTTAAACCATATTAGGAGACATAGTGAATGGATGTGTCATCAAGCAGCGAGCTAAATGAAGGGAGTGATATGAAAGCACTGTTAACAATGTAAGACTCTGATATATTGTGCCACATTCTACAAGGTATTCGACAAATTAACGCTAAGGTCTCAAAACAATGTTGCTAAGAAGACAAATATGGCTTTATTCTCTGTTCTTTTCAAATAGGTGACCCATAATGTCGAATAGATAGCATAGATTTCGATTGGGGAAAATGCGCTCGGACACACACACACACACACACACACAAGAGTGACCTGGATGTGAAGCATTAAATCTTAAAAGTCTCGTGACCGATCCCTACTAACACCACCCACATCGTGCACTTATCTTCCCAACACACCAACCCTCATCATTCCCCTTCCTTCTGCTTCTGACAAACTTGCGAGCCAAGACACGTCACGTTATTGCAAAAAACAAAACATTGTCATTTTTAATGCTGCAGTAGAAAAAAAGGTTATATGAAGTCATATAATGGGTGGTTCATTGTCAACAACAACAAAAAAAAGAGAATCACGGCACAGAATGCATAACAGTGCCTGTGCTGTTTACATGCCAATATTTTACACATTATATTTCCATTCACTGGCAGCTGTCAGTTATTTCAGCAAATTAACTGCCAAAAATGTAGCAGAACTGTCAATCGGAGGAAGAGTAACCATGGTTACCCTTCAGATCCCCCCAAAAATTATAAAGCTGCAGTGTGGAATCATGGGAGAATAATTAGACAGAACAACATAAAAGTTACCAATCAAAAAGGCATTCTACAATATAAAACAACAACCAAGAGTGCTTATAAATAATACGTTACATTTGTGGAATTCCTCATTGCAATATAAAGTAGCGTCTTTTTGTACAACCTTTGAAACGTTCAAGAAACGATGGAACAAGTATTGTCTTGTACAAGAAGTTTAACCCTTTGAGCACGAGGTGGAAATAAAAGATTAGGGTGGATTTTTTTTTTCCTCTCAATTTTATATCATCTGATTAAATAACATTTATAAAACTATTGTGCAAAACAATTTAATTAATGTCTTCATATATTGTGCACCAGTAGATAGTCATACTCCTCTTAAATAAAAAATATAAAATGATGCATAATTTAAACAGAAATTAGTTTATATGTTTATATGTACATTTTTTTTTTTACACCGACCTGAATTCAAAAGGCCCCTGATTTCAGAAAACTAAGAGACTGTTATTTTGAGATCATACACGTTTTGCATCAGAAACCGTTCAGGTATCATGTATAAGTATTCTTTTCCCATTTTTCTTTTCTTTATTTGATTTTTGTGAGGTATCAAAATACACAATAATGTGGCCTCGCAAATATGTTTGAACGTGGGCATGTCCAATGTCTGATTTCTCTCTTTTTACTGTGTATATTCTGGACTGGTAATGTACAAGATTTTGCACGTACTCAGAGGGTTAAATTTTGTCTGCTGACATCAGCACACACAGGTCACATTAACTAAAAAAAAAAGGAGAAAAAAAAAAACCCAAAACAAAACAAAAAAATAAAGAAGCTTTAGTTATTAAAAGTTAAACTAAACCAATTCATCAATGCATGCAGCTTACTGCATCTGGGAGATGCCTGAAACAAACAAAGAAATAAAAATAAAATAAAAAGTTAAAACAAAAGAAATAGAATTGAATCCAATTTACACAACTTCCAAATACATACAACTTCATTTTAAGTTTTTCTTATATACCTTCATATTTTACCAGTGACAACAGAACCTCTTCACTCAACACTGCACAGTTATAAAATTACCATTTTTGTTTTTCTTTATTTTTTACCTAAAATGAGAAAAGAGAATGTTTCTTAACCAGAATGAGTTATTCCAGGAGGAAAACCCACACATCATGTGCCGAAACCGAACAGTAGTTTTATGGCATCTATGTGCAGTTATTTCTTTGTTAGTCTTCATCAGTTCATCTTGGTTTTAAGAAATGTTAGAGAGAAGGCTTCAGAGAAAGCATGAGAAATAGAGTTAGGTGAAAGAAAAAGTAGCAAGTCCTTGATCAGCGCTAAGGTTTCTCAAGTTCACAGACATACATAAGGTGGTCCTCAGGGGATTTGCCATGAGTCTTGCTCAGATGGAGTTTGACAGCGTGCTTGCTAGCAAAAGTCCGGTTGCACAGTTTACACTGATATGTGGAGCCACTGGCTTCCTCGTCTGGGGAAGGGGAATGGGAATTGGAGTGCGGACTTGGGTTGGAATTAGTATTAGCGTTAGGGATTGAGTGGGCCAAGGCGTGGGCTTGAGCCGACAAGAGTTTCTCAGAGAGCCCCTTTGCATGACGTGATATCTGGTTGACTAGCTGCTCCCCAGATAATTTAGCCAGGTCTCTAAGCCGAAAGCCAAGATGTGATTCAAGATGGCTGACGTAGGTGGAAGGGGAGCGTATCTGTGAAGCACAGTCACCACAGAAGAACACGGGATGGCCAGAATCGAGGTTCTTCAGGAACTTTGTGCCACCTGTCCGCCTCAACTGGTACTTGACGTTGGCCAGCCAGTGGCTAATGGTAGTCATTGAAAGGCCAGTGAAGCGAGAGATATGCATGCGTTCCTGTGGGCTGAGGTCAGACATGATATATTTGCCATCACTTGTTTGTCTCAAGCTGGAGGCAAACTGTGCTTGCAGGATAAGCAGATGCTGAGGGTTCCAGTTGGACTGCCGGCCCTTGCGTTTCTGAGCTGGTGACATGTCGTCAGTGTCCTCATGCGTAGCACCATCTATATCTGATCGCTCAGACAGACTAGTTGGTGTGGAAGATTTGGAGACATGGCTTTCTGTTAGGTTGCGAAGCATATCAGAAATGTCAGACAGCGCATTTTCACGCAAAGGTGAATTAGACATGAATGAGGCCACAGCAGACGATGCCTTGGCCATTGTAATGGTTGAAGAAGGTGACACTGAAGAAGGAGTTGAAGTGGTGGGGGACAATACAGCTGATCCCAGGGAGCTGCTCTTTTCGCTTTTGCCTTTAGTCAGGTCAATAGGCTGGTCATTGTTGATGTGGTAGAAGTAGCGGTCAAGATGCTCGTTTGTCTTTTTGGTCTGAGCTGGAGTGGAGGCAGCAATAGCTGCCTTCTCTGCCAGACTGTTGCTCATCTTGAAGAGCATGCTCATGGGGTCCAGAGATGGGAGGGCAGGTTTAGCAGCTTTACCTAGGTGGACATTCATGACAGACTGAAGCGCACTTAAGGGGTTGACAAATGGCTGTTCTGGGGGATGGTCTGTTATAATTGCAGTGCTGCTGCACAGAGATGAGACGGGAGTTTTGACAGCATGGTCAGTGCCATTTTCTAATGGCTCTTTTTTGAGGACTTCACCATTGGAGTCCTTGTGAACATTTACTGTCCCATTGGTGTCTGGGGTTTTGACTCCTCTGCTTTCTTTGGGTGAATCCCCTCTTGCAGACTCCCCAGCTTCACTACTGCAGGGAGAGGGCGTGGTTCGCCGTAGAGGGGAAGCTCTTGCAGTTGAATCCCTCATTTTCTCTTCCGCTTTGGCCACTTTTTCTGTTACTTTCTTGACAAGTTCCTCCATGGCATGAAAGTTATTTTTGGGTAGAGGTGAGGTTTGACAGCTTGGAGGAGAGATAAGAGGTTGATTTTTGGTTGGGGATAGTATCTCTTCACCCGAGAACATGTACTTCAGTGGGGAGCTCTTGCCTGAGTTGCGCAGGGAAAGTTTCATGATGTTTGGCAGCTGATAAGCAGCATGGATGCTGGGATATCCTCCCCAGCTGGGAGTGCCATTCTGTGCTTTGTTGATGGCAGATGTAACTGTGTTTTCCAGTGACTTGAGAATGTCAATCCCACCTTTAGGGCTTTCTTCCAGGTCTTCTTCAGTCAAATACGGATATTTGGAAGAAATGTCAAACTTCTCCTCACCATCGTCTTCTGTTGCTTTTTTCTCTTTGCTGCTATTAGTGGTTTCCTTTGTGCACTCTTCTTCTCTTTCCTCTTTTTTAATTTCCATAGCTGTAATGGCAGGGGATATGCTGGGTGGAGGGGGTGCAGGAGGGGGTGGGGAAAAAGCTGTAGCAGCCAGTGGCACTGACTGTACCTTATCTTCACTAGAGGACATAGTGTTAGGAGGTGGGTTGACTGGTGCCTCCATAATAGGCTTGCCTTTCTTGATGGCAGAGTTGGTAACCTTGATAAAGTGCCCAGTAACCATCATGTGAGCTGTTAGCTCCTGAAGTGTATCGTGGGAGCTTCCACATTCCATACATTTCAGGATCTGGGATTTTCGAGATTCAAACTGCCATGCATAGCTAGCACCGTTCTGATGCCCATAGCGATTATTTGGAGTGATGTAGGGATTTGCTGTCTTCTGCAAGAGGTCACTGGTATCAGTGAGAGAGGGTTTGGGTGTTCCTCCATTAGAGTCTGGTGAACTGGGCAGATCCAGTTCAATGGGGGCTCTTTTCCGAGCAGAGGAGATGATCTTGGCGGCCACTGGTGTCACTGGCTCCTTGAGAGGCACTTTTTGATAATGTTTCGTCTTGATCATATGGACACTTAGATCCTGTAGTGACTCAAAGGAGTGGCCACAGTACATGCACTTGAGTACTTTCTGAGCATCCTCCTTGCCTTCCATCTCCAGCAGAGAACGTTTGCGTGGCTTGGACCAGCGCTTAGTGCCCTCACTGTCTGTCTCATGGTTATCATCTCGGTAATGGCCTGTTTCATTCATGTGCACCGTAAGCTCAACTAGCGTATCGTAGGCAGCACTGCAGTCTTTGCAGCGGAACTTACTGGCACCTGTAAAGATGGAGCCATAGAGCTTGGTGCTTTGCCGGTACAGTTGCACAGTGCTAAAGAGGTTAGGCTCAGAAGCTGGGTGTAGTATTCTGTTTTGATTCTGTGAAACTTGCTGCAAGGTTTTGGCAACAGCTGACTGGTGCCAATCATAACCTCCACTGCCACAGCTACTGCTGCTGCTACTGCTGCTGCTGCTACTGCTGTGGCTGCGTGGAGGTTTTTCAGATGGAGGCTGTGTCATATTCAGGGATGACCAGTAAGAATTGGTCAAGAAGCTGGTGTAAATGGCCTTCATCTGCTCAAGGCTGTCTGGGCCTGCATTGGGTGTTTCTTCGCTGCTGGGCGGGGCCACAGCTGGCATCTTCATGGGCGTTGTTGAATTAAGTGGTGTAAGAGGCTCCTTGGCAGTGCTATCGTCCTCATTCTTCACAGAGGCACTCTCAAAGTCTGACATCCTGTCACTGTTCTCACTGAGGTGTGATTCGCTGTCCATTTCATGGCTGGAAAGGTCTGCAGTTGGAGAATCGTGGAAGCCTGGCCGGTCTTTGAGAAGGAAGTCCTTGTCTTGGCACATGTATTTAACAGCAGCCTCCTCCTCGACCGCTGAATCATCTCCCTCTACATCCTCATCCATTAAGGCAGCTTCTTTTAGCTCCTCAGGAACATATGCTGCAGAAAAAAACAAAGAAAAGAATACAAAGATAATTGTTACTGCAATGTCCAATTATGAAGATTTCACATTCTACATTCCGCAGTACTTTGAAAAGCAGATGGACAGCTGCTCCCCTACACTACTAAAAAAAGACAACAGGCATCATATCATACACTTGGGTTTTAATTCCTTCTTGAGTTCACTACTGCATGATATTACCAAATGAAGATTGTCTTTCTCTTTTTTTTTTTCAAGGAGCGAGAGAAAAGTAGAGACGAAGACAGTCGGAGAGAGAAAGAAGGGAAAAAAAAAAAGAGACAGAAAAAAAAAATGTCTCTTCAAACCCAAGTTGCCACCTTATTCTTCTCAAGGGGCAACAGCTTGAAATTAAAACTAAATTTGAAATTAATGAAGCACATTCTGGAGGTGGCATTCGTTTCTGAAGTAATAAATTACTTGTATCAACTTTAGAGACAGCGGTTCCTGTCTGTCAATTAATATGTCTTACGCTTCTTCTGCAGTCTCTAATGCATTCCCTAACAGACACACTCGCCATTTAAATTAAGAAAGCATTTTCACTCATTACGCGGCAAAGGCTCGCCAGCTCGTAAATAAGAATGAATGTATGTATGTTTCGGATGTAAAACCTACCCCCACAAAACACATTTGCGTCAATTACGGAAGATTAGAGAGTTGAAAGTTATTATTTACAGTTTAGCCTGGAGTGTATGCACTCAGCTCGCATTTGAATACAAAAGCTTATGAAATAAAACGATTCAAATGCGGAAGGCGGAAGGATGGAACCGAAGAAGAAAACATTTAATTGTTTTCATTTATTGTCATTTTTGCCAGAACAAGGAAAGATGCCAGTGAACAATAAGAGAGAGAGTGCAATAGAGAAGACGAGCACAAACGAGAGAACGTGAGCAAAGGAGGGGGGGGGGTATAGGGCATTGTGGTAATTCTGCACATTCCGATGTGTAACTGTTCATCGCACGCTGACCAGGTATGTAAACAGATCCAAGTGAAGAAGGTATGCCGGGTTTTTTTTTTTGTCGAACACGTTCTATCATATTAAACAACAGCGTGAGTCAAACTATCCGTGCTACAATTTCAACACAGTATACAGATTCAAATCTAAATACAGTATCTGTCAGCTTGTATACTGAGACATTGTGAAACTTCGAAAGAGATTTTAATTTAGAATATACCTCCGTTCACTCGTTATATACACAAACAGCTCATTTTTTTTCAGTTAGAAAACGCTCGTATTTCACCCTCAGAGCATTACTGGCACAACAAAACTCATAACAATGGAAACATTGTGTAGGCATCTATTGTGCGAGTATTCGAGAAAAAAAAAAAAAAAATCAGAAATGAAAATAACATAGTCATCATTTGGAAAGTCTTTTTTTGTAGCCCTTGGCAGCGTGATGGCATGAGATCGGCAGAAGCACGTACACCTCGTAGCTTTCAGTTAAAGATCATGCCTTTAGGCATTCTGGGTAGTTCTACAGGCTTTTAATGCTCTCTGTGGGGAAATGCGTGATTTGGTTTCGTTTACAAATTTCCCCGTTAACGTTCAGATTTAATTTTACGTCATATTAGGTTTGGAACTTTCACACTTTATATATCTCTCGGTCCTGGATTCTGTTGACTCTAGAATTTATCTCTAGACGTGAGTACAGTCTTTATGGAGTGAGAGTCGAAAGTCTAACAAGAAACACAGACACGGAATCGGGCTCCACATAATTTAGTACCCAGCAGCCATCACATAGGATACACACGCATACTGTAACACATGAACACACACACACACACACACACCACCATCTGTTCTGAATCAACCAAAAAGACAGCTGTTTAAGAGAACAATGCCTTCGTTCAGGAAGCAAAACAGCACTTTACATCAAGGCCAAATGGCAACAAAAAATCTTTCTCCTCTATACAAAACCTGCCTTAAAACCTGGGATAATGATGCACACACACACACACACACACATACACACACAGAGCTGATATTCTTAATACAAAATCCTAAATATGCATCAAAAATACTGTTCAAACTGACCTTGAAAATAAATATCGAAAAATAATAGGATGTTCCACTAACATGAGTGAAAACAAGAAGGAATACAGAGAAGACTTAGCTTTGACATTGATTAAAATGTCCTCTGTTCCACTAACCTTGACCTTAACAACATGGGCAAGACCGAATTGGCATAAGATTCTGCATACGCACCTAACTAATTTGTGTATGAATAAAGGACAGAATTATTCCAAAGTCATTTGACACCAAACACAAAATCCGACTTGTCTGACAACATGGCAGTCAGCCCGATGGCGGGCACAGAGAAATTGAGTACAGAGGTGAAAGAGGAGAAGGAAAAAAAGGAGGAGGGTTGCCTGGAAAGACCCAAATGCTTAACACACACACACACACACACACAGTTGCCCTGGCTATGATCCAGGCTGTCCTGCCCCCAATGTACCCAGACTCTATGTGTTCTAGCTGGGAACAATATTGCGTTTTCATCTCCAGGTTCCTCCGTTTTCAGCCCGGTGCTCTGAACACACCACACAGGTGCTCTTTTAATTAGAGAACAGGATGCTCGGTTGCCGAGCGTGGCAGAGAGGGGAGGAGGAGGGAGCTGGAAACGAGAATAACCTTCCCAATGAATTGGCATCAGATTGGTAGGTAGAGGTTGATCTAATTTACACTTGGACATCCAGAGAGACGACCAGCAGAGAGCGCAGCTTTGAACACTGGAGGTGAGCGGCACCTTTTAAACCGAGACGAAACCCTACCTGGCTTTGCAACCGCAAACCAACGCGAGATTTTTACAGCAGGGACAGGAAGCTTAAGCAAGGACCGAATGATGAAGTGAAATCTCAATCTCCATCGTGAAATTCTGTTCAAATTTACTTACTATAACTATATTCCATCACTTGTGTAATTTGAAGCAATGGAGTAATTACGGACATAACGGGCCTGATACGTCTTCTAAAAATTTATGGAAAATTACTAAAGTCCATCATATTTGCTGCTGAGCATATAGAGAAGAAGTATGATGGCTAAAAAAATATGGTTTGATTTTTAAATGTAAAAAATCTGACAGAACTTTCTCTCTTGTTAGTGGATACATCAGATAGAAACGTGTAGCTTTTAAACACACAGTAATACAGAGTCTGTGAAGCTACTGCTAGTGAAGTTTGGTAAAACTTTCCTTACTCTAGGTGTGTGTGTGTGTGTGTG
>JAOTRN010000036.1:6820982-6836233 GCA_028566695.1 Bagroides melapterus
AATACAGAGTCTGTGAAGCTACTGCTAGTGAAGTTTGGTAAAACTTTCCTTACTCTAGGTGTGTGTGTGTGTGTGTGCGTGTTTATGTGTATGAAACCTTGAACACCAACTAAAAACGCAGCAGGCTTTTCTGGGTGAGCAAAAATGAGCGTGAAAAGCTCCACGCCCAGACAATTTGCTACTCAAATCCAGTTTTGCTACCACACGTGCGACATAAGAACATACTGCGTTGAAAATGCAAAGGCTAAATAAATAAAAGGATGACGTACGACTGCTAAAGTGATAACAACTTCTACTAAACTCCTAGCCAATCAGCACAGCAGATGGGATTTACTGAAGTATCTGAGAAACACGTCTGTGTGTATGCAACTGTTATAGTATCAGCGTATACTGACTTGTTTTGCATCGTGTTCTACACGTATACGAGTACACAAGTAAACGTCCGTCAAGCCGAACTGGAGCGGCGCCTCTGCCCCTGCAGTGTGTACATGACACAGGTCTTAGATCTTAGTGAAGTATATCAGTAGGATATCTGTAGGTTTCCGCAATCCTCCGATACTCCTGGCCGTGTGAATGAGGAGGACAGGACGAGAGAGAGTGAACTATTTGGTAATTAAATCTGCTATATATAGCCCCCAAAGCCCACATTTATAATGGGAGGTATCTCTCTTCTAATGTGGCACTATCTGCAACGTGATATCATTAGAGGGAAAATGGTTTGTAGCCTTAAGCAGACAGGCTGTCTGTGTGCGGCTGGAGAACGAGAGATAGCGCATATCTCTTTCTCCTCTCTCCGCTCGCTTTCCATTCTCCTCTCCTTCTTTCCTCTCCTCTCCTCTCCGGCTATCATGGCCCGCGTTAATGAAGTTAATTGAATCTGAGATCAATAATGCTTAATTATTGCGATTTGACGCACACAGACAAATTGGTGGGGAGGCCAGAAGAGTTTGTGTGTGTGTGTGTGTGTGTGTGTGTGTGGCGCTGGGGTGGGATTGGGGCCATGAGCTGGAAAGAGAGAGCGGACAGGCACGCCATCGATCCCAGTGAGACGCCCATCGACCAGGCCCTCTGACGGATGGAGGCACCTCTCTGAGATGGAAGGAAGCAAGGGAGAGAGAGAAAGACAGCCAGAAAGAGAGAGAGCAAGAGCAGAGTGAAAGTGTAGGCAGAGACCACTCCACACTTCAACCGTGCCCCGCCTCAGAAAGAGGGTCTGCAGTGTATTAAACGACAGCCCTATTACCTATGGAATCACTCAGACCTTGTTTACACACTGCATGGTGTGTATTGAGTGTTAATTACACGGGCTACAGGGCCAGCCGCTGTGTAACAACATGTACTTTTCCCTAATTGTCCCAACACACTTAGCAGGAGGCTGGCCGTTCTTCTTTACACTCGACTCTATACAGTTCGCCGGCAGCCGGAAAAATCGGGGCGCATTTCGAGTATTCGAAGAGCAAGTGATGACAGACGACAGCGAGCGAGAGAGGAGGCAGCACGGATTAGAGGAGAGAGAGAGCCGAGGAGGTGCAGCGGCAGCCGCTGAACACAGAGCGGGTAAACATAGACGCTAGCACAACTAATCGCCAGCTCATGCCACTCAGCGGGAGAGGCTCTGACAGTCTGCGTGCATGTGTCTGTATGTGTGTGTGTGTGTGTGTGTGTGTATGTGTGTGTGTGTGTGTGTGTGTGTGTGTGTGTGTTTACACACCCCCGCGCTCTCTGCTAGTGCATGACAACCGGTAACCACTCTGGAAAGCAGTGCTTCCCTCACCATGCTCCTTAACACTCCCGCTAAAGCTCCGAGCCTCACAAGACGACAGCTTCTTCCTCACACGCGCTTTATATATTTCGATCCTTAACTTTCAGAGTTGTGGAGATTTGCATTTCTAAATCAATGCATGTACTTAGGGTTAGCAAGACAGAGATAAACACACACACACAGAGTGTGTGTGTGAGAGAGAGAGAGAGTGAGAGAGAGAGAGAGAGAGAGATCAAGCTCATGACCCTCTGCTTAACCCCGAACTGGTTAAGCAAACAAAGACATCGCCAACTGTTAAAATAATCGTGGAACAGAAATATTATTGGATCTTCATGGACTTCAATCGTGTATCGTACAGGCTGTGTTCAAAAACATTTTTGTTGACAGAGGCATGTTTCAGCCTTATCGCATCGCAAAATGACTTCCAATCAAAATTTTACATGTGCTTCTTGGAACGCTTCCTCCAAATATTTAAACCTTGAGGGTGAAACACCTCAGTGTTGATATTCTCATGTGCACACACACATGTACACACACACACACACACACACACACACACACACAGAGCTCTTCCACACTTCTATCATTTAGTCTCTCTAATCTCATTACCATCTCTGGCCAGCACAAACACACACACAGACACACACACACACACACACACAGTGATCATATATATCCCTCTTCCAAAAAGAAAAGGACCGGGATTGTTGAAACCTTCTTAAAAAGAAAAAGTGAGCCAAATCTTATCAACATGAACATGAAAACATTAAAGTTTTATTTTTTTTGTATTTCCTATTTTCTTCATTATTAGTGTACTTGTAACTTGTAACTTGTAACTTTGTGTTCAACAACAACAAAAAATTTTTTCTGTTCATTGATCATTAGACAGTGAATTCTCAGGCAAGTCTCGGTCTAAACTTAAACTACAACTGCGTCTCAAATGACGTACTACACCCTATGCACTTACACTGTGCACTATGTTCTGTCATCTCACATGGAACGCTAGCACGATCACACGTAATCAGCCGTTTCCCGGTCGATACATAGCGATTTCAGACGCACGTAACTTGACGCGTCGCTAGCTTTAGCAGAAACGTCTTGAAGTGTTTAGTGCATGAAGTGTCCAAAGTTCCACACTTAGTTTTGCGTCATGTGGATATATGAAGTGCACTTCATGTTAGAATTTTCAGTGCAGAATACTATGCGATTTGGGACGCACCCTAACAGTAGGCTGATTCAATTTCCTGTAAATTAGGAATAAGATATTCAAAAAAAAGAACTACTTCAGTTTTAAATCCAGTTGTGATGTTACACAAACAGTTCAAACACAAATCCACTGCACTCACTGCAAACTCTCTCTCTCTCTCTCTCTCTCTCTCTCTCTCTTCACCTCTACTGAGACTTCAACACAACCTGAACGAGAATTTCTCTATATAACTATGGATTTCCTGACAGAGTAACGCAAGCTGCCGTGCCACCGCCCGTGTTACTACGACTCAGAGGAGGTGCCGAGCTCTGAACTTAATAAGTCAGAGAGAATTATTTTGGTCCTCACTAATCATCCTACTAATAAAAAAACCTGGTGGAAAATTCGCTTCAAAATTCTTTAAGACAGTTTAGAAGCTACTTTGCCTTTTAATGACCCTCTACTCATTCTCTTAGACGGACCAAAAAAGCATTAGTAGGATGCTTAGCAGGAGCAAATGAAATGATGTGTAAAATAGTAGCTAAAGTACTGTTAGAGATGTGCTACCTGCAATGGTATTAACAGAATGACTAAAACTTGGCAATCATTATTAGCGTGTATTAGCACAACGTTTAGCATCAGGGTGAGTTTTCTTCTGGAAGACTGCTTCGAGAAGGTTTGTAGCAGAATTTCCAATAGCCCTGCAAGCTTAAAAACAAACAAACAAACAAAAAAAAAAAAAAGAAAACCCATATATATATATATATATATATAAGCAGTAAATGTGTTAAGCCCCACCTCCTGCCTATTTCCATATTTGGTCGCTGTAAATATTTTTCTTTCTTTCTTTCTTTCTTTTTTTTTTTTTTTCAGACATCTGGAAAACTCCAGAATATTTCTAGCTTCATAACCTTCATCCATGTTATTTTATCATGTCAGCAGTAGCCCATGAGCATCTGAAGTGTAATCTCACTGCCTAAAAGACTTCAAAAAAAAAAATAATAAAATAAAATCAGGGCTCTTTATTTGTCTGAATAGACTTTTTGGATGAATTGCTTGTTCTAATGTCGTGTCTCTCTTCTCCTTTTGTTTCCTTGTGCTGCAGAGCTGGACTCTTTTGTCTTGGGTCACTCAGCCTCCGTTAATTAATTAACACTCCACAAGAGGGACAATTATTAAAGATGTTCCCGAACAAGAGAATGATTGAGCCGTAGAGAGCCATAATAGAACATGTGCACTCATATACCCCGTCTCTCTCTCTCTCTCTCACACACACACACACACACACACACACACACACACACACAGAGACACACAGTTATCTCATACAAACGTCACATGTAAAATATGGAAGTTAGAGACACCCACTTCAAACAATATTCCTCCTCAAATAAAAAAAACAAAACAGAAATATTCATATTATCCTAAAAGCTCCACTCACTAAAGAGAGTGTGTTCTGTGTTTGGTGTGTGTGTGTGTGTGTGGTGCGATAAATATATACACTGTGCTCTTTTGTACTCAGTGTTTGGTTTTTTGGAAAATCTGTCACTTGCCTTTGTTAGACGGATATACTTGCAGTCCTAAGTGCAGGGCAACCAGAGGTCACACACTTCCATGCATACACACAGGGATATCCCCAGTATGTGTGTGTGAAAGAGAAAGGGGGGGAGAGAGAGAGAGAGAGAGAGAGAGAGAGAGAGAGAGAGAGGGGTGTATGGTATTCCACTATTCAATATGCTATGTGTATCTCTTGCTCCACCCTCCATGTTTATCCAACACATGGCTTCTCATTCTGCATTTCTCACTATCCCTCCTCCCATATACAGATCCTCTCTCTCTCTCTCTCTCTCTCTCTCTCTCTGTGAATCTCATACACACAGATTCACAGAGCTGTGTCAGTCTCCCATTAGAGTGGGTTGCAGGGTAATGGGAGAGAACAGATCTGGCTTGCTGTGATCCCCAGGGCCTCGCTTAGCTGTGCTTCCACACACACACACACACACACACACACACATATATATATATACACACACGCACACAGATGCAAACACTCGTATGTAAACACACACGGCTGCACAAAAACATACAAAACACACTAGTTTGCAGACATAACATGGAAACATTCAAAGGAGCAAAGCAGAAGTCTTGAGCAAACAAAAATGAGCATCAAAATAGAGACAGGCTAATCCTGCAATAAAAGACACACACACACACAATCACACACATACACACACAATCACACACATACACACAAGCTCCAGGCCTTGCAGCAGCGGTAGGTGCAGCAGCAAAATAATAGGCATTTCCCAACCCATAATGCTAGGTGTTAGCCAGTGGCAGCTTGCTGATTTAGGTACTAGGTAGAGACGTCAATCTGAGGGTCTTAGAGGACAGAAAGAAAGCAAGAGAGAGAGAGGGAGAGAGTGGGAGAGAAAGAGAAAGAGAGAGGCAGATAGAGAGAGAGAGAGAGAGAGAGAGAGAGAGAGAAGCTCCTAATGGAGGCCTTGCAGTCATCTAGGCGCTGCCTTGCTGCCTCTTCTCATTCAGCATGTCACAGGATATCCATTACCTGCCAGTCTCCTCTGATCTCTTTAGACAGCACTGATCAAAAGCTGTCATTTGACCTACTCGCCTGCTTGGCGTGGCCCGGGCTGAGAGGGGGTGGGGGGGTGGGCACGGTAGGTCGCTGCAGGTCTGAGGAGAGGGTCTGTGCCCGCAAATAAAACGACATCATTGCTTCAGCGCCCCGTCATGTTCTCTGGACGATTATGATAATGCCGTGGCACGACCGGACGAGGTGGCTGCTAGCGCTAATACGCGGGATATAACCTCGCTCTCCCTCTCCTAGTGACTCGCTCTCCTTTTCCCTCTCTCTTTTTTTTTCCCCTTCCTGAGAGGCGAGGCACGCTTGTTGAGGATGTCAGGGTTAATCTGGGCACGTTTGAGCTGGCAAACAGAAAGAGATTTGCTTTATTTTGATACGGCAGGCAGACAGGGCCGAGCTCAGAATGGACTCGGAGAGGCCTGATTGCCTATGATATTGCTTCTGCTTCATTCAATAGTGCCGTTTCTGAGCTACAGGCTGGACATCAAACCAGACACATAATCTAAATACGATTATGCGCACAAACAAAGCCTGCACTTACGCTCCCGAACGGCCGCCAAACACACACAACGCAGGAAATGAAGAAAACGATATGATACGTAGCTGAAGCTGTTGCAGGCTGTGAGTCGGAGCCGGCTGTGCCGGGGCAATAAAAGGCTAGAAAACGCGTTGGGTTTTAGAGGGGAGAAAAACGGCGTGCAATAAAGCGGCAAAGCAGCAGTGCTCCGAGGCAATTTAGACTGCAAAA
The DNA here is from genome assembly GCA_028566695.1 of Bagroides melapterus. Classification (NCBI taxonomy): domain Eukaryota; kingdom Metazoa; phylum Chordata; class Actinopteri; order Siluriformes; family Bagridae; genus Bagroides; species Bagroides melapterus. The sequence goes on from JAOTRN010000036.1 coordinate 6,827,284, forward strand.
CACAAACCATTAAGTTTGTGCATTATCTTTTAATTTAATCTGGAATGATTTATAATCCATCACGCAAGGCTTCAACCATATCCAATTATTCTCCGTGCCTTGATTGACAACAAAGGTGATTTATTAAGCTAATAAAAACTGATGTGAAGCCGAACAACCCTCCCCTCCTTCCCATTCAACCCCCCTGCCCTGAGAAATAAGCAACCTGACGGAGACAGTAAAGAGACACACTCACACTCACACCCGTGCCCTTGGATACAGGTCTGGGGTCAGTTATGTCGTTCTGATTATAATGGTGCACATTAAGGGTCGAGGAGACAGGTGGCCAGATATTCGCTTCAGGAGGTCGGCTGGGCTTTATTGTAGGACATGATCGCATTAGCGCTGGCTTAGAATACGGTAATTTACCTTCGAATTCCTAACAAGGAACAAAGTCACTATAATCTGTTGTTCCAGGACATAAAAACAGGGTTAGATCTCAGAAGGAAGATAGAACCTAGCAGTGTGTTACTCTATATTATTATAATTATATATAATGTCACGGTGTGCTTTTTTTCGCAGAGCGCAGTTAGACATGTTTCCGAGCAACTGTATATCGCATTCAAAAGAATTATACAGAGTGTGACAACTTATCAAATATCACGTCAAAACTTTAGCACTCACTTTAGTTTAGTTGTAAATAGAGACCTACCTGAACTACTGATTTTGAACAAACACTTGGATAAATACAATCATAACTCGCATCTCACGAACCGGGAAGTCTCCGAGATTTCCATATTTCAGAAGACATCAGGAAAAGACAGAGAGAGAGAGAGAGAGAGCACAGAGCAGAAAGCAGGGTGCGACTGACGCTGTTACGTCTCTAATTCCACCGGTTCGAGCGGATGTCATCTTCCCGCACGTGTTATCATCTTAAAGCGTAAAGTTATCACTTTTAGCGAGGACCTGCGACATCACTACAGGGAAACAACTGGCTTTTCTTTACTGTGTCTTAAAAATAAATAAATAAATAAATAAATAAATAAATAAATAAAATACACTTTTGCTGCATTGAGGATATGTAGATTAAGTATTGAGGATATGTGTTTAACCCACTCAAACCCATCAAATCTCTACGGCCTCAATATGCTAATTCTACAAAATCCCAGAGAGACGGAACGATGCATTTATTTTAAATATAAAGACCATACAGAGCACAAAGAGTACGAGTGTGTGAGGGTGTGTGTACTCGCAATCCTTTCCTGAGTTTATTGTGTGTGTGTGTGTGTGTGTGTGTGCGTGTGTGTGTTGAATGGCTCATAAACCACGGCAGGACACATTAATGTCCACAGTGTTTTGCCTGCACTGGTAAACACACAAACCTTCTCGACTAATGATGCAATACGAAAACCAGCAATCAGAGGCCTTCATGGATAACAGCACCGCCCACAAACATACCGATCCCACACACACACACACACACACACACACACAGTAATGCTAGTATGCATCCTTAATGGTTGCTGAAGAAAGAGTCTCATTGGTGTGTTAAACTTTTTTTTTTTTTTTTTTTGGATTTCCATGAAAAGTCTCCAAACAAAGGAACGAATGCTGTGGCCACACATAACAAGATGACGGGTCAAAGGGTGGAAGATGAGGAGAAGATTAAAAGAAAAAAAAAGAAAGGAATGAAAACGAAAGTGCAGCATTTTCTCAGGATAATCACTCTCTCTCTCTCTCTCTCTCTCTCTCTCTCTCTCTCTCCTACATCAGACACGTATGGGGTTCCTCCATTACGCTGAGAATGGCTCTTGTAACTCTTGTAATGCATGACAGTAAAAATGTGAAGCAGCTCCAGCATGCCAGCTCGACAGAGATGTAAAAGTGGTCGTGTACGGTTATTTACGGCTGTGTGAATGATCCTACAGAGAGAATGAAAGTTAGGGTTAGGGTGAAGGTTAGAGGTATGTGTGTAAAGAGTGGGGGCGTGGGGGAGGGGTGGGGAGGGGGTGGTTAAGGCACATGTGTTGACCCTGTAAGTAGCGAGGAAAAGAGAGCAGGCTCGCTCGGTGTGTGCTACGTGCCGAAAAGAAACGCAGTAGGATGTAAACAGGATGCGTAATTAAGACACTACCATTCCAGAAACCTCAACAACACACACACACTCACACACACACTCAGACACACACAGGCTTTTCTGGGAATGAATAATGTCTAACATGAATCATGGGATTCTTTAGAGCAGCTTTCAAATCAAACTTTATGAAGAAATTTAAACACTTCTACTACTGCTGCAAGAAATTCTTCTTTTTCTTCTTCCGTAATTGTTATTCATGCAATGGTTTAAAAAAAAAAGGCAGCTTTTCTGCTACACCCGAAACTGTACTTCATCTATAGAAGGATTTTCATCATTCTTCCCTGCGTATAACCTAAAGGTTAAAAAAGGCATTCTCTGCACATGTCCACTGATCTGGAAAATGAACTAATTAATGCAGCATCATTCTAGCACACAGTCATCATCAACATTTAATTTTAGCCCTATAACAATTTTTTTTTTTTTTTTTGATTGAGCATTCCAAATACAGTATGTAACTCAACTCGCGTCGGCTTTCGTTCTGCTGATTAAACGCACGTCTTGGAATCGAAAAGATACACGAGACTCTTTAAACATCGAGGCGTTATGACGTCTTTGGTATCTCTTTTTGGTTTAGGATTTGTAAAATCTCAGTGCATGATGGATTGCTAGCGCTTGGAGCTCATCAGCGCTGGTCTCCTGTCCCGGAACGCTGGGGGCCGCCAGGCCACGGGCCTCGGCTGGGAACTGATAGCGTATCCATTTCAAAGGCCGGGTCTGATCCTGCTGTCCGAAGGAGGGGGTTGTTGAAATATAACAGGAAAAGGGACGCCACGTTTAATTATCTCATTAACACGCAAGGCCGCATGAACGAAAGCGGAGCGAGCCCAAGAGTGATCCCTGAGGCACTGGGCGTTAAAACGCCTTGCATGAGAGTACAGGGTGGAGGGGCTAGTGTGCATGCGTATATGTGTTTGTGTGTGTGTGTGTGTGTGAGAGAGAGAGAGAGAGAGAGAGAGAGAGACTGCATCAAAGCCCTTCAGAACTAAAAGCTCATGTTTAGATGTACAAGCTTTTTAAACTGCCATTTGCACACACCCTAAGGGCCTAGGCTTAGAAAGACCATTAACCTCTCGCAACCCAATTAAAGTGTATGTGTGTGTGTGTGCGTGGGTGTGTGTGTGTGTGTGTGTGTGTGTGTTTTCCCATGTTTGTACACTTGTGTGTATCGGTGTACTGATACTCCCATCGTGCATACACACAAATCAGTGATGCAGTAAGGATGAGGAAGTGTTACCACCTAGTATTGTGTGAGCAGGATAGAGCTCCACAGGGGGCTCCGAAAAGTGAAGTAAAGCCGTACTCCTCAAATAACTCTCTCACACACACACACACACACACACAATGGTAATCAAATACACACATACGCACCACACACACTACAAAGGCCAAGAACACAACCGAAGCACATCAACACTTCTCTTGATCTTGTTTCAAACATACCTGAATAACGGGAAGAAATATTGCATGAAATTCATAATCACGTGAACTTATTTTATTTCAAGAAAATCCAGTGGGAGCAAAATCTATATCCTCTGGCTATTAAAAAAATAAGAACAACAACAAAACAACACTTTACTCTAATAACGGAAATTCTTTCATCCCCTTGCTATAATAATCCGTTTTCGCATTACAGCGTTTGTACATCTCGGATTTTTTGTTTGTTTTTTTTTTTACACTACTCTCCCTTTCCATCTTCTTCGTCTTCTTCTTTTTTTTTATCCCAGCGCCTCTAAACAATAAATAAAGCGTGAGTGTAAGTGTGTGAGAGAGATACAGAGCGAGAGTGAGGCTGTGTTGATAATCCTGCGCTGCTGAAGCTTATCTGCATTGTAGAGAGGTGCGAGGCAGACAGTCTCTATCGCAGGTATTAATGTAGCGCAGTTCCCTGTGTCACGATGGAGAGATAAGCGAAGAAAGCATCCGCAGTCCCTCCAACCTTACACACACACACACACACACAGGATGGTGAATCTGTCGCTCTCACTCTACCTTGTCTCCTCCTCCAGCACTACTTGATGTGGATGTAATCAGTACACAAGAGAATGTTAAAGGCTTGTTTTGGTGCTTTTTTTTCTAGAAAATTCAAGACTTGCCTTATATCTTAACATACCTATATTCAAAATATGGATTGTATATATACACACACAAACACACACACACACACACACAGAGAGATAATCGCACATCTTGATGTCTAACGACGGAATCGTTAATAATATATTAATAACAGTATCGATATTATTTCCACCCGGTGATGTCACAGTAACTAAGGACTTTTCTGAGGTGATATTTGCAAACTGATATTGAGCTATAGGTTGCTATGGCACTCTTTAATTTATTTAAATTAATTATTATTTTTATTTATTTATTTATTTATTTATTTTTACCACGTCCCGAGACGTTAACTAGCGCCGAGTGATTTGTATGCAGTGACTGTTGTTCAAATAAATCTGAGATGGTGTTTCTGTTAATGCTGTAAGAAAAAAAAATATATATATAAAATGAAATAATTGATAATAATGTTAGAAATAATAATAATAATAAATTATGTTAGAAATATCTGATAAATATTATAAAAATATAATAATTATAATTGATTTAATTAAATAATAATCTCTCACTCACACGCACACACGTTTTTGTTTTTTCTTCACAGAGATTAAAATGAATAAAAAAAATAGTACTTCAGCAGCATTTCTGTATTTCTGCAATAGATTTGAATAAGCAAAGCCCCTGTAATGATGTCATTTAATCTCTCTCTCTCTCTCTCTCTCTCTCTCCCTCTCTCTCTCTCTCTCAACCCGACATCTTGTTTTATATATACAGAATATATGTGAAGAAGTCAGATACCGTACTGTATTCCAGACCCGTGTTATAAGGATATGTGGGTAATTTTGGCATTAAATTCTGTCCCTCCCTCCACGTCCGTGCAGTTCGCAAGGAATCAGAGCACTATTACTGAACAAGTCCTTACACTTACACACCTGTGTGAACAGAAAATCCGCACGGCTTGACGTCGGCTAGAGAGTGTAATGACAGCGAGGGATAATGTGTGCTAGAACACTAGTGGACATTCAGAGCCAGCTGTACACTCCGAGTCCTGACACCACCACAGCCAGCTCCCGTCTGGAATTCCATAACACAACCCACAAGTGATCTGAGTGATTTATTACCTCCCACATACTACACACACACACACACACACACACACAGGAAATACTCAGACATTCACAAGACATATTTAATTTAATGCACGTTGAATGCTATGATGGTACAGAGTCTGAGACACACCCTGCCATACGCACGTCTTATTTTTTTTTTCCAGAGAATTCTGTGGCTGGATCAGAGCGGAGGAATTCATAAACAGTGAGGCCCTTGTCAGGAGTGACATCCTCTCCCCACGCATCAGGAAGTGAGGATGAACGTGTCATAAAAGGGCGCTGATGGATAAAGTAGGCGGCCGGCGAGAGAAATCTACACGGCTCCGTGTATTATATTAGAGTAGCCTTTAAATAACTATCGACGTGTAGACGCAACATTAAAAGGGTTCTAAGGCGGAGGAAAGTGTATGGAAGCCTTGGTGGTAATGAATAAAAGAGATAGAGATCATGGTGCTAGATCTGTTGATATGAGGAGCTAGGACTAAACTAGATGGTAAAGAAGAACAAGAAAATGGTAGAAGTTGTGTTTAGCCGTTTTATTTATTCGCACTGAAATTGTGCTGATGATGAGCACAACAAAAAGCCTTTGTACGTGTGTAAAACTGCATCGTTTCTGATTTAGCTCTGTCGTGTTGTACCGCCAAGACTGGAAAGCTAAATGTTAGGACGAATACTAGCGCTGGTCGTTCTGTGTAGCTAAGCTGTGCTCGATATGTCTGAATTTAGCACTTCCTGTCTAGTACTGCGAAAATTTCCTCAGAGATTAGAAGTATGACTCAGACACTAAAATCTGCTGTGGATCCTGAAGTTCCTGGGTTCTTGGAAAAAGTTCCTGTTGTCTACTTGATCTGGAGTGTACGAAGGTGCTGTGTGGTTGAGGGGTAAATTGGAGAATATAGACATGTGGCAGGAGACAGAGGGGGTAATGAGGTATCGGTGAGGGTCATGGTCCGGTGCAACAGCTTTACTCTTCAAGGTCTACGCAACTTATCCAGGCTAGAAACACTACACCAGGACTGGGTATCGGTCCACGGCTAATCGCTAATCAGAACAGATGGCGTCTATCGGGGCAAAACCTTGGTCCTTTCTTCAAATCCTTAATCGTACGAGATTGGCAATCAAACGATAGACGGGCGTAGCCTAGCATACGGCAGAATTTCACGCCTGCTGTAGGACTTTACCAGCGAGACGTTTCTAAAAAAAAAAAAAGGTTGACATTTTTTTAAGCTGGTGAAAAAGGCAATAGATCAATTCAATCCATGTTCAGCAGGTCGTCTGAACAGGAGATTAAGCACTTAAGCCATTTATACCCATAATGTGCACTTTACACTCATTACTTAATAGAAAACATGCAGAAATTCCACGCAGATCATTTTACACCTGCATCCAATATAAACAATTAAGCATTTAAATGCCAGTAACAGCCTTAGAAAAGATCAGCGAAGGATCGGTCGTCTGCAAATTACTCGCTTAACAGAAAATCTTCTTCTTCTTTTTTTAGAACGGTTAGTAACGTGTTTTACGGGTTTCCGAGAAAGTTAAACGTTCCTCCGAATGTTCTGAAAACATGAAGCGACGGTTCGGTTCACTGTGTTTCTCACACAATGTTCCCAGGGAGACGAAAACAAATTAAGCATTTGTCTTAACGTTCTTTTGGCTAAGGATATTAAAAACATTGCCGAGAGAACGTCCGTTAACGTTCTCAGAAAACAAGACAAGTCGCAAAACTAACACTTTAGAAATGGAACTATAAAAATTGATAAAGAAAAAAAAAAAAAAAACATGGTGAAGCGAATTAAAATCTCTGTCGCACGTTTTGAAAATGAAAGGTACAGCGTTAGAGAACGTCTCACGTCTTGTTGATCGTGCTGAAGGTTCCAATGTTACCAAAGTATGTAAACGTCTCTGATACACGTCAACATTCTAAACACGTGACAGCATAACAAACTCGAGTTTCGAACTCGGACTTCATCCTTTTTGTTCTATTCTATTCTGGACTGGAAGCTAAAATATTTGTCAGAGTTTCTTGTGTTGAGATCTCGGCACCTGAAAGATCTTTTTCTCTGCTGAGACTCGCCGTGCAGCCGCACTGCATTCTGGGACTGTGAGTTCTTCGGTTCCTGTCTCCACTACTTCTACATTAAGGTGAGGTTGAACATTAGGAAATGAGGTAGCGAGTGAGGACAGAAGCTGTTGCTCTGTTGTTTCCGGGACCTAACACCAAAACCCGACCTTATCACTTACGCTTGATATTTTATTTTTCCAATTAAACGCTCTAACTGCGTCTCCCCGTGACATCGGCGTGGAGCTTAACGGTTAACGACCCGCACGCGAAATGAAAACACGGCAGCGACCGGACAAATTAGCAGCAGAATAAACTCACACACGACATACAAATATATTACAATTTTACAATAGAAAAAAAAGGAATGTTGTTAAAGACAATGATGGCAGTTTTAATGGAGAACAGGAATTTTGGAGCGTTGGTGTTGTTTTTTTTTAATCGATGGCATTCGGTTTTCTCTCGCTGTTTTGACTGGCCGCTAATTCTGCACCTGTGTGCGGATCATCGTGACTCTTCTGTTAGATAAAGATTTTATCAAATATGTCTTCCTCCTTTGACCAGAAGAGGATGAGAAAAAGCTCCTGATACACACTCTGATCCCATCTGCAGTCAAAACAAGGACAGGACCTGTGTTTGGAGACAAGCTGTACTAAAAACTTTACAGAAATGTGAGAGCCAGGTCCTCATCTTTTGAGGTAGACCTAAAAAAAACCCAACATGATCTGTGTGTGTGTGTGTGTGTGTGAGAGAGAGAGAGAGAGAGAGAGAGAGAGAGGCAGGCAGAGGAACAGAGGAGGACGAAGGGAAAAAAGAACCCAAGGGAGACCTGCTGCTAGAGGCAACATGACCTCATATTACCTGAGATTCAGAGGAAGTAGAAAAGAGACTGTTGTCCTTCTGGGTGGACCCGGGCGCGCGCGCGCACACACACACACACACACACACACACACACAGTCAGACTGTCAAAACAAATGTCGCCATTTCAGTTCAATTTGAATATCAAAGAACAGAAATGCGAATGCAGAAATTGCCATTTGAATTTGTGACAATGACGAAACTGTGTGGAATTTTTTCTAGAACAATTCGACAAAAGGTGGATGAGTTAAAACACACACACAATCTCAGCAACAGGTGTGTCAGTGGGAAGTGTCTGTTACACCTGCTTTAACCACAAATAAAACACACTCACACACACACGCGCAAAGACACACACTCTCTCACACACGCACACACACACGCACACACACACACACACACTCACACACTCTCCCTCACACACACACTATCTCACACACATATAGACACTCTCTCTCACACACACACACACACACAGACACACTCTCTCTCTCACACACACACACACACACACACACACAGTCTTTCTCTCTCTCTCTCTCTCTCTCTCTCTCTCTCTCTCTCTCTCTCACACACACACTATCTCACACACATATAGACACTCTCTCACACACACACACACACTCTCTCTCTCTCTTTCACACACACACACACACAGTCTCTCTCTCTCTCTCTCACTCACACACACACACACACACACACACACCCAGACACACACTCTCTCACACACTCACACACACACACACGCCCTC
>JAOTRN010000036.1:6845286-6857042 GCA_028566695.1 Bagroides melapterus
CACACACACACACACACACAGAATGCAAGACTGATGGATGTCAGTTTCCAGGCAAAGAGTTGAAAAGGAGGAGGGGTCTGTAACAAAGCCATGGGGTTTTAATACAGCAGAAATATCATCAGATTGTGTTACTCTGAAGAGATTATCATGGTGCAGAATGTGCAGCGCTTAAAATATTATTTACCATGAAACAGAAGGTAGATACAGTTTTCATTTCCTTCTTATTATTACAATAAATAATCAGGCAGCGCTCCTGTGACAGCGTCACAGCTTTCGTGTCTTCTTCTACACTGCTGCACATTTCTTAACATGATTCTAATTTAAACCCTGACCAATAACGAGCTACTGGTTTAAAGAAAAATACAAAAAAACAAAAAAAAACTTCTCTTCAGCCTTTTCAAAACTAAGTGGTCAGGATAAACTATTGCGATATGTAATATTTTTGGCATTTGGCCCAATATCGAGCTTCATGTCAGCTACTTGTTACAGAAACCCAACAGAACAGGTTAGTGTGAGGAAAGTCCTCATGATACCTGTAACATCTAGAAGAAGTGTGATGTGTGTGTTGTGTGATTTATCACGATATCGTGGTATCTTTTGATCGTCCGGCCTTATTCCAGTACCATCTCGACAACCTGCACTTCCGTACACATGCATACATAAGTATACAAAATAAAGTAATTAATTAATAGAAAAAAAAAAAAAAAACTCAGACCTGGAGTTATGCCCAAATGACAGTCAAAACCAAGGTCCCCTGCTGTAAACCAACAACCATCCCTTTACTCCTCCAGTCTCTCTCTCTCTCTCTCTCTCTCTCTCTCTCTGTCTCTCCTCACCCAAACGTCCCCCCACCTCCATCCCCTCCTCTACATGACAACAACACAGACAGGGATTACTTCTACCCAGCCATATTTCACCAGCGCACACTGGGACTCTTACAGAGATTTAATCCCCCTACATAGCTGCCAGAGTCTGCACAATCCTACACGACCTGACACACACACACACTCACACACACTCACACACATTCACAAAGGGTCACAGTATCGCTCTGGGAAGAGTGAAGAGAGCAGAACGGAGGAGAGAAAGAAAAAGAGGAATACAGTCAGTGAGAGTTCAGGCTGATCGAATAGCAGCGCCGGTGCTCGTCGCCGACTCTACTGTACAGGCCGGTGTAAAAATAACTCTGGCCCAGAGCAAGAAACCCAGATCCCAGATCCCAGAAAGCCTTCTCATTTCCTGTTTCCTCCCAAACTTCCTTGCAGCAAAGCACGAGACCCCACCCACCGTGGTCTGCAGCCAATCGTGCGGCAACAGAGGCGGAGCCCTGCTCCGGCATGATTCGGAAAGTATGAGAAAGACTCTACGACTATTAAACGTCTGATATATTGAACGTTTAAGAAGCGAAGGTACAAGCGCCAAAAGCTTCATACGCAACATCGGACGCGTGTTTTTACTTTCTAAGCACGCGCTGACATTTGCAATTATTATTTCCTAATAATCTGGTGAGATGTTTCCCACATGGCTTTAGTTACAGGACAAAAAAAAATGTCAGACCTTCAATTACTGTGGCTTTCATCAACACTTTTATTAACACAGACCATAACTGCTGTTACTTCCAGAAATCGTAGCCAAAAGAACTTCGATCCTTTCATTTTGTCTGATTTTCCTTGTTAAATGAGGAAATATTGCAGAACTCTGTTCTCTGGGTACAACAGAACTAGATCGCTAAGAACAGATTCTTAATATTATTTACATGCACTGTATTATTTATAAGACACAAGAACAATAATTAAAATAGTCCAGTAGTTGTCTACATGCGTATCGATAAACTCTACATGTTTAATATCTCAAATTATCCAGAACGTCCAAAAGAATATTTACGCATCAAACACTATCTAAAACCCCTTCGCTTGTTTGACCTCCGAATATTTTTTTTTGTCCCGCTCAATTTCAATTTCTACATTATTTCTTTAGCAATGTTGCATTAGATCATATTTTCTCTTTCTGCTGTTAGTAAAAGACGTCGCGTATGAAACAAACCCGAACCGCTGCCCATCCATTCGTCCTGTGTGTGTGTGTGTGTGTGTGTGTGTTTTCCTTTCTATTTTTTTTTATTCTTAACAAGATAAATGGATTCATACTAAAACAGACACAAAATCAAAGTGGGACGCATCATCAACCCTAAAACAGCATGCAAAACCCCCTACAGTCAATATGCTAAGCGCATGAAAAATGCCCTTTCCATTCGGAGCAGCATGACATTCCTAAATATGCCTTTTTTTTGTGATTTTCAATACCTCCGAATATTACAGATGATGTCGCTAGTTTTCCAGCAAATAACAAATGAAGAAATCTGAATGCAGATATGTTTTTTCTTCTGTGTGTGTGTGTGAGTGTGTGTGTGTGTGAGAGAGAGAGAGAGAGAGAGAGAGAGAGAGAGAGAATGACACTTTGGCGTCACATGGCACTGCCCTCCCTGCACTCTCACTAACCCTGCTGCAGTCGCAATTCATCGTCATCTCTTCACAAAACAATCTTTAGAGAAGAGAGGATGGGGATAGAGTACAGACACAGAGAGAGAATGTGTGTGTTGAGGGAGAGAGAGAGAGAGAGAGAGAGAGAGACAGAGAGAGGGGGGGAAATGAGGGTAGGATGCAGCCTTGTGAGCCAATTTAAGAAATAACTGCTGATGCATCAGCTATTGACTGTTTCAGTGCTCGTGATAACGCTCAAGGCGAAACTGTGAGGAAAATGACAGCATCAACCGCCTGCAATAAACTGCAGCCCGTGAGACCAAGGCAGTCCTAATTGACAGCTGTCAAGCTAATGGGAGCCATGACGGAAGGTTCTGGAAAAAAAAAATCTGTTTATCAACCATCAGCCCTGGTGTGGATCCACGGGGAGGAGAACTTACCGTGCTCTCTGCCTTTTCTTTCTATCTCTATCTCTCTCCCTCGTTCTCTCTCTCTCGATTTCTCTCTCTCTCTCTCCCTCCCTCTGGCTGGCTGCTATTCAGAGCTCGCATCCCCTTCCCTGATTTCTTTCTTTTCTTCTTTTTTTTTGTTCGTTCTCTCTCCTCTGCTTTAACCCCTGTGATTGTCGGCCGGTGTTTGCGGTGTAAAAAGCAGAGGACGGCCATAACTAATCATAGTGTCAGTTGGCTGCCTGGGAGCGCAGGGTTTGGGCTGGAGCAATGTGAGGTCCTATAATCCACACTTACACACACACACACACACACACACACACACTCAGACACCCAGCCAGGGCCAACTGTCCACCGGCAAGAACAAGGCAGTGTACAGAGGAGATGGGCCAATTTCACAGCATAAAACCACAACGCAGCCTTTTCCTTTTCCTGTTGAATGATTGCTTCACCAAATATTCACCAAAAATCTACCTCCATACCTCTGATCATCAGGTTTTTTTTTCACTATTTTTCCACTCTGCAACATTTTCAATCCTATTGATCATTAATATATTTTACTGATCGTTACACATACATATCTAAAAAAAAAAAAAAAAACTGGAGACTGGCCCTTATTTGAGAAATCCTTTTCCTCTGGATAACACAGCAAAGATCGGAAAAAATAAATAAATAAATAAATAAATAAATAAAGATTTCCTGTAAAATTTTGGCGGACTAATTCGAGGTAATTTGCAGACTTGTGTTTACGCCATCGTTTTCTTTTTCCTTAATAATGCATATGATTATCAGGAATCAGCGCTAGCTCTTAATAAGGATAATTAGCATAATTAAGAGAGCACGTTTCATTATACTGGGAGTAATTAACTTAAAATGAAAAAAAAATGAAAAATAAAAAAAAAATTATAATGAAGTACATGCGCTCGTTTATGATGAGTAGGAGTAGGAGAGTTCAGGTGTTCTTACAAAAAAAAATTAATTAAAAAAAAAAAAAACAAATGAAAAAAAACCTACCTGATAATAAATTGTAAAAATAATAATACACATAGCCAGGAGATATATAAATCATTTATAGATCTCTCTCTCTGCTACTAATGTCTTTATGACATTATAAACGTGTCATACGTGCTTTATGGCATGTATTACACCATGTACGATGGTGTCCTTGTATGTGCGTGTGTGTGTAGCGAAAAAAAGATCGATACTATATATGCAATATCCATTAGTGTGCGTGAGTGTGTGTGTGTGTGTGTGTGTGTGAGGACTTTCGTGCCAACTTGTGTTACTCCGTATACTCGTGCAGAAGTAAGCCGAGGGGTTTCCTCTCTTCTCAGAACTCATACTGAGTTTGATTAATCCTCCTTTCTCGTCGGCAATCAATCAACCAGCCTCTAAAATCACAGAAATCAGCTCCTTTCGCTCTCTTCAATCCATCTCTGTTGCGTTCTCCTCTGCATCCATCACACATCCGGATATTTTTATGAATCATAGTTATCTGCATTGAACACAACGCTCAAGCTGCACTTTTCCTGACTGCCGTACGCTAAACCAACTTCGGATATGGTATAAAATGTGGCATAATGACCAACGTCAACACGCTCCGTCGTCGTATATCACTCTGTCTCCGCGCAGGTGTGTGTGTGTGTTAAGACCTGTTCGCCGTGTACTTCCCCCTACTTTTCGAGCGCACCTAATGCAAACTGAGACAGACAAGGGCGAGCGAGAGAAAGGTCTGATGTTCTCCCAGGCTCCCCAAAACAATTGATATGTTTGGTCTGGTGAAGCTTTGAAGCCTGCGAACAAAAAAACACGGTGTACACGCTATTGTCTGCTCCTGAATGGAGGAGGGCATTGTGGGAGGAGGAGGGAAAAAAAAAATCACTCTGGCTAGACAGAGAGCACAGTGTGTGAGAGTGTGTTAGAAAAAAAAAAAAAAAAAAACACAGATTAAAAGGAAAGGAGAGAATGTCATAGGACACCGTGTTAGAAATATAGGATATAAAAGTATGCACAACACCACAACACCTTTGTTGTAAACAAGGCTTGTTTTTTTTTGTTGTTGTTGTTCTTGTTCTGACCATTCAGAGCAGCCTATTCCACCCAGCCAACGTGATTACGCAGGTACTTGGGCCCATTTGTCACCTGCAGCAGCAAATTGAGTTAGTGCATGGACTAAAGGCATGGAGGACTGTGTAATATCAACTTGATTACATCAAACTAGCTGCAAACCTAATTGGGCTGGATGACAGTGTGCGGAGCTTGTCATCTCCAATCATTAGGCCTGTCAGGAATCCATCAGCTTTACAGCTAATTAGGTGAACACTAATGAAGCTGGCAAAACAACTTTTCTTTTTCTACGGCTGAGCAGGTCTTCGCGACTTAAAAGAGGGAACGAGGGAGGGTGAGAGCGAGAGGACGAGAGAAACGGAGAGAAAAACGAGCGAGGGGCGAAACGTTCTCATGCAAAGCTCAAGGTTGCAGGGGAATGGATTTCCCAAAGTTCCTAATCAAGGCCCATCATCTGCCATCTTTCCTTTGCTCTTTCCATCACGGCGGTGCAATCAATTTGTCATCACTCTTTGTATGCCACGGCACAGTCGTCAACCTTATAACTTGCAGCTGTGAGGGCTGCTGGGAGGCAGAGATGGAGGGAGAGTGAGAAAGAGAGAAAGAGGAGGGGCTTGAGGTGTGTGTGTGTGTGTGTGTGTGTGTGTGTGTGTTAGAGTTAAAAAAAAATCACAGGAAGCTGCCTTGTCTGGAGAAAAAAAAATGCTCAGACTGCTCTCGTATTTGTCTTCATCCGCTCATCAAAGGCATAAATGCCTGAATCTTTTTTCCCCCCTCACCCCTGTGAAATGAGAAGCCTTTCAGTCATCCTTCATTCTCCTCCTCCCTCCTTCTACCTCTTCAGTGTGTCCATTAGGCGAAAGCATTTTGATAGAGTAAAACTCAGGCCTAACATATGAGGGGGTTTGTGTGTATGTGTGTGTGTGTGTGTGTGTGTGTGTGTGTACGAGTGTGTACGTGTGTGGGGGGGGTGGTGGGTGGTTGGGTAAAATGAGAGCACTCACTCTGCCAACTTCTGATTGACCATTAGAGCCATTGATGAATGTGCCTGTCAAAGAGGGAGACAATTAAATCAAATATGAAACAAAGTCGCTTTGACGGGTCCGACTGATGGAGCAAACCATTCTTCCATCTCCGGATTAGGCTATTAGTAACATTTTTCATACCGGCAGAGTGAGTGTATGTGTGAGCGTGCACGTGTACGGAAGTGTTAATATGGTTTTATGTGCCCTTGCAGATTGTAGTCATTTACAGTATGTTAGCATGGTCGTGTATTGATTGTTGGTGCCTTGCCATGTGTCGCTGTGTTGAAACGATCGTGCGAAGCTCTACTTATTTAAAAGGCTACGATTGTCATGTTCTGCCTTTACAGATTAGAGAGCTCACTGTGGAGCGTGTCTGTAAAACTTACTCGGTTGCTCAAACACAAAACTTCACTACAGATCTTTGTTCTCTGAACATTTTTTCAATCAGAATTTTTCCACAGCCCGAAAACAATTTCTACATCGTTGCTATTCGTTACGTTTTATAACTTTTGAGACCACCAAAGTGACGGAAACTTACAAATACAAAGCAACAAAATCATACACTTTCCTGTAAATACTCAGTTTCACTCTCCTGTAAAAACGTACTTTTTCTGGGGTGGTTAACAACATCTCAACTTTTAAGGAAGCACATGAATGAATATAGTGCACCTTTAGTACATTATACTGCACTGTGTTTCATCTTTTTTATGTAAAAGTACAATTTAATACCATTGTTTTTTTTTCATACTGTATTTTAAAATATCTTCCTAAGTATCTGATAATAATGTATCTTGCATGAAAACACACCTGTTTGGGCCACAGGAATGCAGTTTGTTGATCTAGGAAAAGAAAGTACGGCCTGGTGGCCTGATCATGGTACACAGTGGGAGAAGGAGCAACTTCGAGACGCTTTAATGGGTTTTGTTCGGTGCGGACGTGACGTCACGGGGATTGGCGTTGCCATGGCGAGCGAGTTATTGATGTTTATCGGGAATGAATAGATCAAAGGCGAGGCACGTGACGGGCAATCAATCAGCCGTCAAATCAGAAGATGGCGATTGTCCATTAAAACCTGGATCTTACTCGGCTTACAAGATCACGTCTTATTTCTTTTAAGGAAGCACAGAGTGTGCAAGAAAATAAAATAATAAACAAAGGCTAAAGGGGCTTTGCGAGCAAATGTTTGTACTTGAGCATCAAAAGGAGTCCTGACAGTCAGCTGACACCCCGAAGCTCTTTTTATCCTCAACGCTTCTTTATAGATCTCTAATTCACGGTGTCGATGAAAAAGAGAGGATGGAGGGAGTGGAAAAGAAGGAAAGGACAGAAGCTTACTGGAAAGCAAGCAGCCCCCCTTCCTGTTCAAAGTAGCTGTTTCCCTATTAGGCTGGAAATATGAGAAAATCAGAGCTCTGGAATAAATCACTAGTCTGGCCTATTCTGAAATGTCCGACAAGTTTGGGGGGAAGATTATAAGGAAAAAAAATCGTTCATAGGCTGTAATTAATTTACCTGTATATGTGGTAGGATTTAAATAATCTACACTGCGCGCTGCCTGAAATAACAAACTTCAAAAACTTTAAATAATAATAATAATAATAATAATAATAATAATAAGTTAAAATATCCACATTTGAAAACACTGATGAAACGGAAAAAAGAAAAGGAAAAAAAACTTTTCCTGCCTCTGTAGTCGCCCTCAGTGTGCGCGCGTATCGCACAGCCCACGCGTTTGTCGCACACACTCGGAGCTTAAAGTGAGATAATCGCAGCGCTCTGTAGCGAAACACGGGGATAAATGAAGTAAGGACTGTACCTGCCGAGCGCCGGGGCGCCTGCTGTTTCCTCCTCGGCATGGTGGAGTGTTGGTTTGTGGTCTGTGTGTGTGAGAGGAAGAGAGAGTGTGTGTTTGTCGAAGGGTCTTTCTGCAGAGTTTGTGTCCGGAGCTGCTCGGCTCTTCTCGCTCCGAGCTGCGCTTCCCTTCACGCGGCTCCCGCGGCGCCTTTCACCCTTTCACCAGGCTGGCATTAGGCTTTCAGAGCCAAAATATTTTAAGACGAAGAAACGACGAAGAAAAGGTGGAGATGTGAAGAAGAAGCTGAAAAGGCGATCGCGTTTTCCTTCTCTCGCCCTCGCTTTCTGTCTCGAGCAGTGCGGTGTGAGAGGGAAGAAGGGAAAAAACCGCTTTCAGGCTCGCTGCGATTCTCACTCACTCCGCGCTGGCAGCCGCAACAGGCGAGCTTAAGGGAGAAAAAACACGAAAATGATCGCGTCACTCAAAAGTCCTGCAAAAGCAAGGGGGGGCAAACATCAAGCACTGTCACATTAACTCCTTCCACCTCGGATGGTTTAGCTATAGCGCCTGTCAGGAGGCTACAGGCATATGTCTGTCTTCCTCTCTCTGTCTCTCTCTGTCTCTACTGCAGTCACACAATGCACAATAGCAATGAAGTACCGATACACAAGCACTGATTGGACCAGTTTACAGCCACTGACATGTACATATGCATATCATAAAAGAAAAGAAAACAAACAAATAAACAAATAAACAAAAAACAACGGAGTGAATTTGGACAGAGCAAACATGCTGCACGAGCGTAAAATCCCCATGCCACTGCGAGCGCACGAGAACAGTTCCGTCCGATTTATCAACAAACGTGTTAAACGTGAAACGTACTTACTCGCTCGCTTGATCAACTGCGTTATCCATGAGGAATCCGTTCCTGGGGTTCAAAGTAAAAGCGCTCAGGGTTAGGGTCAGTGTCTCAGTGCACCGCCGTTGCCATTCCGCCAAAAAAAAAAATCCCAAAGACTCCAAGACTCCCCGCGCCTTCAAACGTCCATCTTTATTTCTTTATACAAGCAAAACGGAGTTTTTTTGTTTGTTTGTTTTTTTTAACACAGACAAAACGGTGATAAAGGAAGAGACGGACGGACTTGTCTCCCTCCCGCGCCGATGCCTGCTTGCTTAATTTTGTCCGAGCGCCTCCAAAATCCGCGGTGAGCGGGCAGGGATCGATGAGATCGGCGTTTGATTGGATGTCTCTGGCTGTAATCAGGAGGAGGGGGACGGACCCGCGCCGGGGCTGCGCGCGCACTGAGCGCCAAGCTGCTGCCAAAAACACTTTCTTGGCCGCTAATCTCACTTTTTTCCTGCTTCTTTGTGTAGCAGGTATTTAAAAACAGCAACAAGCCGAATCAGTCGCGACTTTTCCCCTTAACGCTCCGAGACTCTTTTTTTCCCTTTAATGTCTGATCAAAAAGCTTTTTGATGTTTTTTTCTTTACGCAGACTGGAAAGGAGCTTTGATTTTATTATTATTGTTTTTATAACGGTAAGAAAAATTCTCCAGATCTGATCAAGATATACATCTTTATAAACGTTGAACAATTAGCCTAGACAAATGTGTTTTGGCAGAATATTATTTTCTGCAAGAGAAAGTTAAGAATATCACTGTCAGATCTTCTAGTAGTGGATAAGTTTGTCCGTTTTCAGATTATCTTTCAGATCTGAGCGATCCTCAGTGGATGAACACTGTGTTATGGAGGGACATACACGCAAAATGTTTCTAACATGCATACGGTGAGTTGTCAAATTTCTGTTTCTCCTTCTTTCTACGCACACGTGCCTTCGCCCGCGTCGTCGCCCGTGAATTTTTTTTTCTCCGTCTCCCGTCAATCAGGACAATACACGTTCGGAATCAAAGCGGAAAAAATAGTAATCGAGGCCTTGGAAAAAAAAACACGGAAATTCTGCCGGCATTAGATAAGACTGAGAAGTGTCCGCTCCGTCCGCGCGGGAGAGCCAAGTGCGAAAGAGCGGCGTGTCGCTGATTTGGGACGCTCGTGCCCGACCGAGGCTGCGCGCGTGCCCTTCGATTAGATCCGCCCAAGCATCTGTCCGTCTAAAGCGATTGGCGCGTCCGTCAGTGTCATACACACGTCTGTGAGCTTCTTCTTCTTCATCTTCTCTTCTTTTTTTTTTACCTATATAAAAGAGCTCTTACACAAGCTGCTTCTCAAACCGCATCCTAACATACGACACAAAAGTGTGTACTATCAGAATAGTAATCAAAAGGTGTCGCTTTATCGTGTCACACTACTTAACACGGTACTGTCTGGGTTTGGACGGAACCTTACAGGTTGCCTGGGCAACCGGGTCGGCGGTCTATTTCGACACACTATTTAGTGCGATAGGAGTCTGGGTGTGCGGTTTGAGATGAAGCCAAAGTGTCTGCGCACGTAGTAGCTTAGAGTATTACTTTCAACTGTCACCGGATGATTAGGAATCAATCCAGGAACAGTTTATATGCCAAAGGAATGGGGATTTATTATTTTTTTTTATAATAATAACAATTTAAAATAGGCTGTAGGATTTTTTTTTGCCAAATAGATTACAATATAGTCATCAATGCAAAGTAACTTTACAAAGCTCAAAGAGTATTTTGTATTTTTGCAAGAATTAATTCAACACTAAGAGCGAGGTTTGTTCTGTATTATTCAGCAGTGCAAACTGTTTCTCTTCCTGCTTGTGGTCGTGATTTTAGTGCTGATAACAAACAGCTTGAACCAGCAGCTGAACCCTTTGCTCCACTCCGAGTTTATCCACTTTATACTTGATCTTAAAAATAAAAAGAAACAAAGAAACAGAGAAAGAAATAAAGAAAGAAATAAAGAAAGTATACCTGTGCCTATGTATGTGTGTGTGTATGTGTGTGTGTTCGCGCGTGTGTGTGCGCTGTGTAGGCGGTCCTCTCTTATCGTCTTTCTTTATTCCCTTCTTCCTTTTTCACTGAAGTGAATTTCAGCTTCGTAATACTGTCCATGTCAACACAGATCATTCTAAATAGTCTGCTGCTGCGCGTGCATGTGTCTGTTTGTGTGCGCGCGTGCGTGTTTGTGTGTTTTCTGTCTTTAGTAAAGATAATTTGTTAATGTCGCCGCCGTGTTTGGATGTTGAGCCTCCTCTAGCTTATAATCAAGAGAGAGAGAGATGCTAACCCACTGCTCATCTGAGGCCCGGCTTATTTATTTATTTTTCAAACCGCCCGAATAAAATATTCGTATCTGTAACACTCTCGAATAACATTGAAATTTTACACTAGTGCATTAATACATATCTCTACATGTTGCTAGTTATTTCATGGGCGATGTTATCCAGAACAGAATATACATTCTTCAAAAAATAATAAATAAATAAAATAAAAATAAATAGATAGAAGTAAGAAATCTACTTTTTATAAAAGTCAGCTAAAGGGCATTGTTGACCTTCTGGCCTAGTGAAGATTTGTATATATAATAAGGAAGGAACATACTGTATCTGGTGTGTGGAAGTAGTAGAAGATGTAATACTAGTGTGTGTTTGTGTGTGTTTGTGTGTGTGTGTGCGTGTGTGTGTGTGTGTGTGTGTGTGCGCTTGTGTGGGTAGGGGAGAAAATGAGATTATGTGAACACCGTAATTTGTTCCTTTTTTAAGACTTAGAAAATGTAAGCATTTTAATATTTAAATTTTTTACTGAATATTGAATAAAGTATGTGTTTAAACAGCTGTTCTGAAATATAATGCTTAATATATTTTAAGAAATGGCTTTACTATACTTTTGAAACAAAGTTTGGTTTGAGAATGGTTCAATAAACTACGACTCAAAAGCCTTTTTTATTCTTTCTTTCTTTCTTTCTATGGTTCATACATATTCATAATAATATTCAAAATAAAACAAAAATAATTCAAAATAATAA
>JAOTRN010000036.1:6882573-6893498 GCA_028566695.1 Bagroides melapterus
TATTATCATTATTATAAAAGTTGTAAATGCATTTGCAGTCAAGTTTTACTCACACTTCCCACATCCTTGGTCTTATCCATGGTTTATTCACACTCATCCTGGTCCAGATTCATCACAACACTGTTTAGGATTAATGAAATAAAAATGAGTGAATGAATAATAATAAATAAAGAATAAACTTAATCGAAGAGTCAAGAATCAATCAAAATGTCATTTGTGAAAGCAACAATATAAAGAACCTTTTCTGGCAACATTCATTCCCCAGGAGTCTATCCCCAATATCTCAGGGGACGCCCTGGACAGGGTGTAATCCCATCACAGGGCACAATCACACACACAGGAGGAAACACTGGAGGAAACTCTTCCTTTTGGGAGGAAGAAGTCGGGGGAAGTGCCCAGAGGAAACCCCCGAAGCCTGGGAAGAACATGTATGTGCACACTGGGTGGTGCGCTTGTGTTTTGACTGTCTTTTGCCTCACACTGTTTGCGCTAGGTTGAACACAATACACTTCACGTAGCTAGAATAACTTACTTTACGTCCTTAGCTCTATGTTGTTTTATCTCGCACCACAATCCTGGAGACATGTTGTTTCATTTCATTGTGTGCTGCGTAACCTATATATATATATAGTTGAAATGACAATAAAAGCTTCTTGACTTGACCTGATATGCCACACACACAAGGCGAAGGTGGGAATCAAACCGTTAACCCCGCAGGTGCGAGGTTAACCCCTAAGCCCCTTCGGACACCTTGATTTTTAAGAATTAGGGAAGCATTTTAAAAACTTACAGCTTCCACAAAGGCTCATAGTCTTCTAGATTTAACTTATACTTTCACAGAGTGTATGAATATTAAACACATAACTGTGCTAACTTTCATAACTTTCCTGTTCAGTCTTAGAACCAGGTAGTGAAGTGGTTAAAGTTTCCCTCTATTAGATTTCAAGATATTCAGCAAACGCTGCAGCACTGATATCACGAAAAGATGCATCAGACCTCAAGCACCATGGATTAAGCTTGTTCATCTGTCTCTGATTTGTGTCAAATCACAGAGGATCTTAAAATAAGCAGGAACCGAAGACTATCGAATCTCGGGGAAAGGAAAAAATATATCTATTGCTCTAATAAAAGTTACCCAATTTGAATTGCCTATAGGTCTAGATCTGCATTTCTGTAAGAAAACTAATAGACTTGAGGAAACATACGGACAGCGAGAGGATATAAGTCTCATTGTGTATGCACTGACATCTCAGAATATGAGGAGGATGTCAGTGAAATGTGCAATATTAAATACTTGTATAGACGTGTAGGCAGGCAGCCGGTACAGACATATCACCATTCCATCCCATTCGATTACATTTATTGATAACGTATCTGGTTTTATCCACTTCGGTTATCAGAAACAATCATGAGTAGTCCCTTGCACATTTTCTTCCTTTTTTCTCCCGTTTTCTCATTCCGCAGCGAATTGCGTTCACGTGAGAACCCGAGCTCGATGGATAGGTAGAGAGGTGTTTCTTCCTCCTCCCCCCCACCCCCCGTCTCCATAACCTGCTCACTCCTGACATGCAGATTATCATAAAAGAAGACTCCTGCCAGACTTCACCTGATTTACTGACAGGCCGAGTCAATCAATCTCAAAGTTCAGATTAAAAGTATAGGAATCAAATGGGCTGCTGTTCTGTTTCTCTCTATTTCTTTTTTCTCGATCTTCTCCTCCCTTTTTTTTTTCCACTTTAATCTAAGCGAAAAGAAAAAGGGAGGCCTTTAAATTTCATCACTTCCAGAAAACTCTGGCAAGTATTCATTGTGCTCTACTTTTCCCTTTCAGCCTCTCCGCAGGAGGCAGCGTTCATGACATCTTTATGTATGATGTTCCTGTTTCAAAATGCCATCGACCCTTCAGATGAGCTCGGCTCCGCGATCTCCAGATACAAATGCTCGGGAAGGCCGGCGCGAGGCCATCTAAAGGGTGTAGCTTCGCACATTTAAAACACTGCTTTACATATCCCTCCGCAGACAACTTCTAATTATAATGAGATTTTGGGTGATAAAATGATGCCAAATCGGTTGTAGCCCTCCTTTCCCTCCCCCTTTCTGTTTTATCGCAAGGTTCAACAGTGTCACCTGGATAGAGATAGCACTTAATCACCCAGACAAACACACCGTTGCCCTCTGAATTCACTGAGCACATTAAACTGGCATTAAATATGGTAAACTATTCTCATTACCCAAACAAACGCATAAAATCTCTGTCTTTCTCAGTACAGAGGTCAGAGCAACAAATCCCTCTATTTGAGCCATTTTAATACGGCCTCGGAAATCATTTAAAGTTAAAAGCTACCGCACGCTAATGCGAGCAGTCACCTGCCACTAACTGGATTGAGGCGATAACTATCAGCATGGATTCCTGTCCGAGGCCTCTCGCTGGATATCAGAGCACTGCTTTTGAACGCTTCCAGCAGGAGATCACAAAGTCATTAACTATTTTCTGTCTTTCTCAGCAGTTAGCGCTGATGTCGCCTGCTCGCCGTAATGTATTGTGCTGCAAACAAGAAGGATGGCCGGATCCCTGCCTCCCGGTGCCACGGGGCCCCACGGTGACGTGGAGGCTCAGGTATATGGATGGCCTGAGGAGGTCTCCATCATTCATAAAACATGCCGCCGCCATACGCCGCCGAATTGATCTTGCAAAAGAAGCAGGGTGGCACGCCAACCACTTCATTAGTCTTCTGGATCCACAAATCAAACCTCGGTAGACTCGCTCAGCCACTGCAGCTACCAAATCCTAACCCCACCACTGCTTCATTCATGGCTTTCCCACACTTCTCCAATCGGCAGACCTTCCATGCGGTGTTTATTGTGCGTGGCCAACTGGCACAGGATGAAATAAACATCTGCAGAAAAAAGCAGTGTCCGGCAACAGTGGCCCCGTAAGCTGTATACAGAAATGCACACAAATCTCAGCCATGGTAATTGATCATTCGTGGTCATTTTAGGCGTCGTGGGATGAAATCAAGTAGCTTCTCCATAAAACAATGTCAAATATTGATGATATTTCTTTTCGCTGGCCCTCGGAATGAATTGCCGCACTCACCGAGCTTTCATGATGAATGTTTTTTATTGCTTTTTCTGTTGTTGTTGGAGTGCTTGGACTCTTTGTAGCATGCAGAAGCAGCTAAGCCAGACCTCCTGCAAGACTGGGACGACACGGGCTGCACAGAAAAACCACTCCTATTTTTTTTTTTTTTTTTTTTGTTTTTTATCTGATGCACTTTGTCCTATAGAAGCCTGTGCTTGAGGTATCATAAATCAACATAACATTAAATTGGTGCATTTGATATCCCGAACTGAAATAAGCGTTCTGATAAGATCTTTTCCAGAATGTTAATAATGACATAGAAGTGCTGTAAGGTTTTATTGACAGATATATATCAGAGATGGAGTTAAATGCCAAGAAAGAAGCGTTGTTGCTTTTGCTTGGAGATGTAAAAAGAAAATGAAATGTCTTTCTCTTGTTCTCCCTCCTGTGCTCCTCCTTTGTCTGTCTGTCTCTGCATGTCTCTCAGAAAACAAACTGTTCTTGCATTGTCTTGTCTCTTTAAAGTTGCATGGCTGCCCTCAACCCCCGCCTTGTTCCTGCACAGCCTATTCCCCCAACTGTCATTCCAGCAGGTCTAAAAGCCTGTCTTGTGAGCTGTTCAACATCAGAAACTGTTTGTGTATTTGTCGGTTTGGTAACCCCAGAAATTCAAGGAGTTAAGACAAGGATGCCTGAGGACCTTCTTTTGGGAGACTTTGAGCTTGTGTTTGAAGCCATTGGCTAAGCCAGTGTTTCCCAAACCAGTCTCCAGGGACCCCTTTAACAGAGGTTATCAACTGGCAGACTATGGTGTAGAAGAAGAACCAGCAATGATTTTTAACTGAGTGAATCGTGCACTTGAAAAATACTGCTTACAAAATGTATCAAAAAAAAAGCCCATAGTTCACTGACTCTAGTTTTTTAAACATGACCCATCATGGCTTCTTTAGAACATCCTCTGCTGCAGCTTATCCAATGGATAACATGGACCACATGGATTTATATATAAAAGAGCTTTCACAGAGCTTTCAAAAGGAAAAAAATTAAAAAATAACTTACGCTGTCTGGTCTGAATAGTGAATGTAGTGACTTAATATTATAATAATAAAAGCTCATGAGAAAACCAGAATGTTTAAGGTGATTGGTCAGAGAAGTAGGTTTTTCTAGTGTCTCATGTGTTCAGAGTCTGTAGCACTAGTCCAAGCCCTATTTGGATTGGACTAGTTTTCCATGTCAGTGTAGGGTGATGTAATTATTGCCAGATTATCTCTAGGATTTTTACACACTGCATGGATGTGTCCGGAAAGACTACGCTGACTTTTACCTTCTACGATATGACCACTAGTTACAACCTTTTGTAATAGAGCCCATCTGAATTGACAT
This sequence comes from Bagroides melapterus, assembly GCA_028566695.1. Taxonomy (NCBI): domain Eukaryota; kingdom Metazoa; phylum Chordata; class Actinopteri; order Siluriformes; family Bagridae; genus Bagroides; species Bagroides melapterus. Next base: position 6,887,039 of record JAOTRN010000036.1, read on the forward strand.
TTTATTTATAGGCATTAATTAATCAGTAATGGTTAATCATTAAACATGAACTGCTGTGGTCATTTAGTTACGTTCCTGACTTATCCTGGATTTTAGCAGGAACTTTTTTTTTATTTAATCATATGACTGTCCTCTCCCAATTCCCAATATTCTGAAATGTGAGCAAACATATTGGCCCACATTGGGTCCCTGATGAGAATAGGTTTGGGAAACAAATGTCTAAAACCTAAAGGAATTTGTTTTTACAGTATGTAATTTTATGTTGAGTGATTCCTGATCACATCCATTGACGGACAAACAGGGAATGATCAATTAGTCTAGCGTATAGAATGTGACCTGATAGTCTTTCTTTTTCCATCATTAATTGATTGGGAAATCGGACATCTATTAATGTTGGAATGTTCTCCATGAATTCCCATCATTTTTTTTTTCCATTTCCTTTCAACAATCTTCTCACAATTTATGAGGACTCAAGAATGTCTTTAAGTATATGCATCAATAATTCAGTCCACTCCGTCCAGGAGAGGAAAATATGTGTATGTGTGTCTGTGTCTGGCGAGGGGGTCAAACTACTCCCCCTTGGATTGACTTATTTGAAGAGTGGCCCAGCAAAGCACGAGGCAGCAGCGGTACAGGGGCTGGAGGTCCAAGGGGAATTTCGAGTGTCTCTATTACAAGACCAGAGTGATTTGTATGGAATTATGTCAAGCCATGGCGATGCAGACCTTTGGGACGGTGACACGCCTGGTCCTGCGGCAAAACGATCCTATCTTTTATCTGCTCGATTCCAGCCGCAGATAAAAAGACAGCAAATGAATCTATGAAAAAACAAAAAAACAAATAATTTGCGATCTGATTATTTATAGTCGCAAGCTTACCGTAAATGCATTGGCTGTTATTTATAAATAAATAAATAAATAATTGAACGCTAAACTGAACCTTTTGTTATAAATGTGGCGAGATTTGGGGGAAAACTAAATATTACAGGCTTCGTGCAATGTGAAACGTGAAGTATTCAGAAGTCCTATTAACTTCTGATGCAACTGGATGGCAAATACCATTAATCCCGACTCGTCCATGCAAGAAGGCCGAGTTGTGTATGGGGATACACTGAGGGACATGTTGCTAGGACACAAGCATAAGGAGCTAGCGCCAGAAGTCTATTTACTTTCTCTCCATCTCTCCTTTTTTTTTTCAGTGAGTGTGTGTATGATAAAGTGCTGTGACAGCAGAAATGTTTGTGTGACATACACCCAGGGACCTGGTCCATTAGCAGTCTCTTTTGGCAGGTTATCGGGGCAACCGAGACAAGTCAAAATCTCATCGTCATGTTTCTTCCCTTCCTCTTGTCTCCAGGTTCAGCCACTTGTACAGGGAGGGAGGGAGTGCACAAAGGAAAATAGTACAGGGAAAGAAACTGTTAGATTTTTTTCCCTGCTGTTTGTAGCAAATGCAGTGTGACAAGGTGAAAAAGGTAGGAATTCAGGAGCGTGGTTATTTCATCCGTTTAGGAGAATTTGAGTAATGGATTTGTTCATAATTAATGCTTTTTCCACCGTCGCAAAGATGGCTGTCCATCAAAGTGGCGCATTGCTCAGAGGAACTATAGCAGAAAAGTAATCTACCCATCACACGCTATCCACACCATCAATTTTTAATGGAAGAGTGAAATATTGGTTGAAGCAAAGATTTTGGGGGATTATATGGTTATTACATGTCATAAATCTACAAAAAATATTCAGTTGTTGAGATCAGTATAGCTAAAAAAAATAAAGTGCTTTCTAAATATTCATCCCTGTTGATATGAAACTGATTAACGAAAAGTAAAAAAAATAAAGCATCAAAGTGAAATCACATGACCTGTGACACTAAAGTGTCATGTCATGTCAGTATTGCAAAACCAAAGAGTTTGTAAAAGAACAAAACCTAAACAATCAATATCATGATGACCCGGAAGCTATCAGTGCAGGACAAAAGCAGGAGAAAGGTCTGGAAAATTTCAATTAGAATTAGCCATCCATCCATCCATCCATCCATCCATCTTCTACACCTCTTATCCTACAGGGTCGTGGGAAACCTGGACCCTATCCCATGAGACTTAGGGTACGAGTCAGGATTCACCCTGGACCTGACACCAGTCTATCACAGTGCACAATCACACCCACACACACACCCATTCATACACTACACACAATTTAGAGATGCCAATCAGCCTACAACACATGTCATTGGACCGGGTAGGAAACTGGAGTACCCAGAGGAAACCCTTGAGGTACAGAGAGAACATGCAACCTCTACACACAGGGCGGAGATAAAAAACCAAACCCCCAGGCCTGGATGTGTGAAGCAAACATGCTTCAATTACAGTTACAGTTATAGAAAAAATAATTATTCAATCCCAGAAAGCACACTTACATCCTATAAAAGTTGAACTATGTCTAGAAGGCTTTTTTAACCCCTTTATATCTGCTGCATGTTGACCTTCAACACAGAGGTTCTCAGAGCTGGATAAATAAAATAAATTCAAGCGCATTTAAATCTCTCTGTATGGAAAAGTCTGTGGATACTGCATTCCAATTGTGCTCAGGAAGTGAACTGAATAAAGTCAGATATCAAATATAAAGCTGTATTTGTGTGGAGAGTGTGTTTTCGGTCTCAAGAACGAATATACACACAGAATTTACACTACATGGTCAAACATCTGTGACATCACAGCTGTATAAGCTCTTTGAACATCCCAGATTTTGTGTGGCTGTGAGGATTTCTTCTACAAGTTTCATGAGCTTTAGTGAAGTCAGGCAATGATGTCGGGTGAGGAGTTTTTATCCTAGTGAAGGGATCTGTAATTATACAGCAAACAAAAAAACATTTTAACAACACTGAGGCAACGGTCTGAGAAAGAACCAGCGATATACAGTATATATCAGGTGTCCAAAAACTTCTGGTCATTTGGTGTATATGGAATTTTCATTGTAACCAGCTGGTGAATTTTGTATTTGATTCAGTCGGTGAAGGTCACAGCAAGGTGAAATGTCTGAAATATTTGTTTCTTCAACTTCCTTCCTGCTTGAAGAATATTTTATTTGAAGCAAGCTAATAAGAATAGTAATAAGAAGGAGCAGACTTGATGGTGACAGAGGGATCAACGTCGCCACTTTCGTATCGAGTGCAATTTAATGCTGATTTATTTTTTTTTATCTTCAGTGTTCAGCGTATGATTTCGGAGCGAAGAAAACAAATGTTTTAGATTTCCGAAAGTTTCTCTTTCCGGCCAAAATGAAATGTTCCAGTAAGATGTTTGCAAACCAAGAAGAAGACAAAAAAATTAAGAAGTCGAAGTCAAAGAAAGACAAAGTGACAGAACTGCGACAGATTCTTCCAACAAATTCCATCAAAACCTGTACCTGAGGTTACCGAAACATTTTCAAAGACAAACATTGTGCACGGTGTTAAATATGTTACACACTTTTGAGTTTTATTCCTTATAAACTAGAAGACTAGGAATTACTACAAATCATGACTAAAGAATACATATTGAATACACAACCATCATGGACAGTGTCCTAGACATGTTTTTTTATTTCAATATTACATTTAGAGTATTCTTTAATTCGATATCTAAATCTGCTTTTGTTCGTTGACCCGTTTTAGAAGTAACGGTTGTGTGATAGCTGAAAGTAAGTCAATTCTCGGTGATCTCGGTGGCTTCATCCTTCCAGCATGGGAATAGTTATTAGAGTGTGAAGGCATTATGAGATGCAGATGTGCCATATGAGGTCTGGACCTCATGCATGCACACAGTTCACTCATCCTCTGTGTGGCCAAGCATCTTTTCCCAATAAGGCCGGCAAAGCGGATGTTGATTGAGAGAGCTGTACTGTTTTATATTGTAGTCAACATGCTAATCTGATTTTCTCCCTCTCTTCTGGGCAATCACATGGCAGGAGTGGTAAAAATTATAGCACTGCTGTCCTGAGTATCGGCTGAGCGATAGAGTGATGTTCGGAGCGAGAAAGTCATAAGTTAAGCGTTGTCAAGATCAGAGTCATGAATGGCTGTGTATTATTGTCTCAGTGTGTTATGAACTTTTGAGCCTGTATCCATATGTCTTGCTATAAGTTAATGAAACGTGTTAGGAGTGTCACTGTGTTATAGATGGTAACAGTTTAATCCAACCTATATCTTAATAAAAGAAGGTCTAGAGGGCATATGACTACATATAGAGTCTCTTTATAGCTAGCAGTTAACAGTTATTTTCTGGCATTTACTGTACCATTTGCATTATAGACGTGATGTTCATAGCTTGCTATAAATTTGCCTACGACCGAATTAGACGTGTATTTCCTTTACCCCGACTTGCACTCTGGGTTTCCTGTCTGTAGCTGTTGTTCTTGTTATTTATTTTTAAAAAATCATGCTAGCATTCTTTTCCTATTGTGTTCTAATTAAATTATGTATTGCAACATTTCTAGGAATCTTACAATCATTGACATTTTGGTTGCATTCGATGGAAAGAAAGAAAGAAAAAAAAAAGAGACACGTCTAACGAATTATTTGGTGAAGCCCTCTTTAAGACAATGTTTACTGAAAATAAATATATTTTCAATTATGGAAAGAGTCTCCAGTGTCAGCACAAGTTTTTGCTTCATGACATAATCTTCATGACAGAATCGCTTCATGGTTTCTCGGATTAAAAAAAAAAAAAAGCTGCACACAAGCTGCACGTTGTGTCTGATTAACTTCAAGAGACACCGAAAAACAAAGAATGTAGAAAGGGGATAACTGTTTCTAGCTGCTATCTCGGAGCTAACCTGTTCAGCAGATGTTCTACAAAACCGAATGTAACTAGAAAAGGTTAAAAAGCACGATGAGTCACTTGTTAATAAATAAAATAATGTGATCGTTGCTCGGTCGATTGTATAGGAGGTTTATAAAACTAAGGGACGTAGTTTTTAGGAAAATATCTATTCTTCAGATCCCATCAATCCATCCGTCCATCCATCCATCCATCCATCCATCCATCTATTTTCTGTACTGCTTATATTACACAGGGTGGTGTGGAACCTGGAGTCTATCACAGGAGAAGCAGAAGACACCACGGATGGGATGCCAGTTCATCATTCAGTCAAACTTCAGTGCATGTCTATGGACTGACGGAGAAAACCGGAGAACCCTGAAGAAACTCCCGAAGCGTAGAGAGAGAATTCAAACACCACATTCCCGGGCAGAAGCAGGAATCGAATGCCCAACCCCAGAGGTGTGAGGCAAACACACTAATCACTAAGCCACCAAACTGTCTCTGGATTTTCTTAAGGAATTATAAAGGGTTTCTCCCAAATCTCTCTTTTTCTCACCTGTTTTCCTCATCTCTCTCTCTCTCTCTCTCTCTCTCAATTCTGTCATTGCCAATTCCAAACCCATTACCAGTCTGTGTGGGTGAAAGCTGCCATGTCGCTCTTCCAACACACCTCAAGCATTCCTCCATGTGTTTTCAAACTGAACACACATCCAGGGAAGGGCTCCATGCTGCTGTTTATTTGACGAGACAGATGCTCGTCGCTGGTTTATCTCACACAATTCGACAAAGAGAGAAGGAAACTTCTTAGGATATTTGCCAATTATAGAGCAAAAGCTCTCTGTTATATGTCCAGTTTTCTTTTCCATTGTGAGGGTCTTACTGATTACACAACATTCTGAAGTGATCAGGACTTTTCTCTACTCCCTCCATACAGACCTGAAGGAACTCTGCAATCAATTTCATAAAGAACACGAGCGTTTTGTAGTTGTAACTTGTTTATTGTAAATTCAGGAAACGCAACCAGATCACATGCCTCAAGAGAGAAATATATAAATAAATAAATAAATATAGAATCTTTATCCAAGATTTTTTTTTCCGTTCATCAGAACTGAAACTGTTTAAATCGACTGTTATTACGTTTAACACCTCAGAATTCTTGCATCATCATAAATTATTTACGATTTTTTTTTTTTACTCTTTACGTCTCTTGATTTCTTCTCTAAATCTAAAAGAGAGCTCCGCAGTACGATAAAAGAAAGCGACGTCCAACAGGAAACCTAGAGAGAGCAGAGGGTAGAAAGAGATAAAAGTGAAATAAAAAAGTAGTACCATTTTAATTTTCTGATTTTGTCCTTATCAGTTTACTCACCCTCTCTTTTTTTTTTCCCCTCCCTCCCTTTGTGTAGTTTCTTTCTTTCTTTCTCTCTCTCTCTCTCTCTCTCTGCTTGGTTGGACTAATTGAGTATCTAAACAAACTAATTAATCACCGGCATTGGTGAAAGATGGACAGGTCCGGGGAGGTGATGTTCATCAAACTCCCCCAATTTGCTTTTTTTAATCCCTGTAGCAATTTATTTGCTGAATTTGCACGGGGGGGGGGGGGGGGGGGGGGGGGGGGGGGGGGGGGGGGGGGGGGGGGGGGGGGGGGGGGGGGGGGGGGGG
>JAOTRN010000036.1:6920419-6935828 GCA_028566695.1 Bagroides melapterus
GCATGCTCAGTAAAACCTACCAGCTGTTTTATTTACAATACTGTGCAAAATTCTTGGGAACATCCAAACAAAAGCCAAACAGGTATTGGAAGACTGACGTAAGCGAAAGAGTTTGCAGGGAATGAAAGATGGAGGTCTGAAGACATTCAGATACCATCGAATTTCTGACAGTAAACCATGCCATGAAGTCTGGCGGTGTAATTCCCATGACTAACTGGGCAGCATGAGGGAAACCACAAGTCTTTGGTTGCTAGGGTTATCTGAAACATAAAGAAATTGTTGGAAGGCCACCACCAAGAGTGGTGTCTGCAGCTTAATTTGAGACACGAGAAACCTCACCCGGCCCGGACACGGAAAGGACTCACAGATTTCTAGATCTTTCTCTAATCTGTAGGTGGTGGTGCATGGCCCTTCTTAGTTGTTGGGTCGATTTGTCTGGTTAATTGAACTGAATAGAAGACACAAAGCTGCTATACCACATATTATAAGGCAGACACTCTGCTCAACTACTTAGCCTTACAATTGAATATTTGGGAGTTAATTTATTTGAGCAGAGTCTACAGATTAGCAGGAGAAGGAGCTGGACACACTAAAGACTAAAACATTCTCTTTAGGCAGCGATGAAAAATGAATTTCTACCTTTCTCAGCGACCTGATTGACATGACATTGTAGAAAAGCTACTGTATAGTCCAGAATGTCAGTTATCTAAAGATTAATCTAAAGCCACCAAAATTCCACTGCAAAATAATTCTGTGAAGATCAAATTAAGTTACAGTTTCTTATGCAAGTCGTTGGTGGGGGATTTTTTTTCTCCCTTAAGGTTACAGTGACAGGCAATTAGCTTCATCTTAGAACTTTATTTATAGGGAATTCATCAAATTTCCTGTCAGTCATCAGAGTGCCACGAAATCAGTGCGGGTCCCTGTGCAAGAGGTAAAAAAGCCATGTCAAAGGAGAGATCGATGGATGAGAAAGAGAGAGAGACAGACAGGTCGGGGTTGAATCTTGTGACTACCTGCCTGCTTCTCCCTTCCTCCCCTTGTTTTGCTTCTGTCCCTTTAGTCTAGAAGGAGCCTAATTAGCTGCAGCCGAGGGCTGCTCTCCCCCTGCCCTTAAATCAGTAATTGGTTTCAGTGCTGAGACTGTCAGGAAATTAACACATCACACCCTGACAGCTGTTAATTTTTTTCCCTCTTATTTGTCATAAGAATCGCTGCTGATTTGCCAGTGAGAATAACAAATGAGTGGTTGGTAATCAGAGGCCACTCATGGGTATGAACATACATCCGTGTGTGTGTGTGTGTGAAAGTCAGAAATATGCTAGAGACATTGGTGTTACTGCAAGTGGGTGGTTATGTTTAACATATATATTTTTGGTGGTGTAGGAATGTGTGTGTAGTGAAAACGAACACAGCATTTTCACTTCCAGGGCATAAAGGTCACTCCGTTCTAGCCCCAACAAGAGGTTTGCATCCCCTCGCTCTGTTCTCACAGAGCCGCCTATTCGTTTAACTCCTCGCTGATGCATTTATTCACTTATCTGCTCGGTCATTTAGAGGAGGGAAGATCAGGGTGGCTGACAGATTAGACCAATCATGATCTCAGGATTAGAGAGTGATCATGAAGTGGATGATAAGATGGCCATTTAACACGAATGATAAGATCGGCTGATGAACAGGGTCAGGTGAAGGACATGGCGGCTACATTTCCTCCCAAGAAAGCGTCTTTGCGTGACACTCCACTTCTATTATATATAGATGGAGAACTTCATTATATGAAGAATAAGAATAAATTGATGAATCCTAATTCATTTCCAACATGGTCCCCGGTCTGCAAATTCAGAGCAATTCACACAACTCAACTGGTCTGACAAGTCGCAAACGTAATCCTGAGCTTTTCCTGGGGTTAACTAATTATCTGTTGTTTGCTGTCCTAAATGAATTAATCTGTACATTCATCCTCAGGACCTGCTTTATGCTGGTCAGGATAATGGGCAACCCTGATCTCTGGAACAGTTGGTGTGTTGTGGGAGTGCACCCTGGACCTTACACACACACAACTAAAAGCAATCCAAATAACTTCATGGCTTGGGAGGAAACCAGAGAACCTAAAGAGAACCTGTATAGAAACATGCACAATCCCACACCAACCTGAGCTCCTTATCCAACTGGGAACCACGGAGCTGTTAGATGGCCCACTTCACCACTGTGCTGCCTGTAAAGGTTACACTAAAGGGTATATACACTGATCAGCCATGACATTAAAAACAACTGACAGGTGACGTGAACGGCATCGATTATCTTGTTACAATGACCCCTGTCAAAGGCGGGGATATATTAGGCAGCAAGTGAACAATCGGCTCTCCAAGTTGACGTGTGGGAAGCAGGAAAAATGGGCAAGCGGAATGCAAATATTGTGAGATGTTCCAGGTTTGCAGTAAATTAGTACCTACCAAAAGATGTCCAACAAATGACAACCTGTGAACCAGCATCATGAGCAGCCGGGGCGCACATTGAATGCAAAGGCTAGGTTGTCTGGTCTGATCCCACAGAAGAACGACAAATTGCAGCACAAATTGTTGAAAAAGTTTCCACTGGCTTTGTTAGAAAGGTGTCAGAAAACACAGTGCATCACAGCTTGCTGTGTGGAATTACGTAGCAGCAGAGTGCCCATGCTAATCCCGGTCCAAAGTGGTGCAACATACCTGTACAAACATTGACCTTACTGTCAGAAAAGCACAAGACTGAATACCAACAATAACAGCTAATGTTAGAGATCAGAATTGCCTGTGGGAATTGCCAATCGTAGGCACTGAGACTAACGTCTGCCTAAATGCTTTAAATGCATCTGTAAGCTCAAGAGCAGATCCTAAATGGCATTTCCTCGGCGTGTTCGGCTGCACCTGTGACCTATTATTAGCATTTTTTGGTGTCTCTGAGGAAACACATACTTGCCTTCATCCTTCCTGTTTGGTATTTGTCATGTGATGGAGAGAGAAAGCTGTTGGGTGGGAATTGGTAAGAACCGATAGGGGAGCACATGGGGGAAAAGAACTCTCACAAGCGGCAGTGGTAGCAGTTGCCATGCAAACCCACAAAACTCATTCGTTTACCTGTAATGGGGGAGGGGTTACCATGTGACACTACCATGTGTATTTCCACTATGAGAAAGTTTTCAAATTTATATGAATGATATTTTAAGAAAAAAAGTACAGCCTTGTAACATTTCATGGGAGTTGAGTCACGAAAACTGTTATAAATGTCAAAATCTGCTTGTATATTTGTATGATTTTTACTTCTTTGAATCCTTAACTCGGATCGACGACAGGAAGACAAAAAAAAACCCTTACACGGAGAAGACTGTTTACTTTTCAACCCGAAACTTTGACCTTCTTCTAAAAACAGATAAACAGAAGGTCGAATCAGAGAGCTTAAGCCTTGCAGATGGAAGCAGTATTATTTTTCACACCAGTTAGAGAGAGATGAGCTGAGATGTAGCCAGGCCTTCCATAAATCCCTCAAACTCTACAGGCAGATAATGGCCCAATTAACCTTTTCAGATTCCTCCCGTCAGCACAATTTACAGGGGCTTTTTATGAAATGAACTTCTCCTCGCTACGAAGAGGCTCAGACGCAGATCACACGGCCCGATCATCCTCCACTGAACACCAGGCAGATAAAGAAAAGACTTGCTCTGATGAAATTCTCAGGTGCTATACGCTCGCCCGCCATTTTGTCCATTTGATGCTCATTGCTAAGCATGTGTGTAATCAGGAGAACAAAAGGTGAGCAGAGTATAAGATGTGTAGGACGCACGGAGTCCGGGATAACCTTCTTGTAGTAATTACAACTTGGCAATGGATTTCTCATTGATCCTGCCCGACACTTTAGATTTTATTGCAGGATAACTGTCAAATTTACTTTTAAATATGTTTTATATCAGTATATTTTACTATCCAGTATATATGGACATAATACACATAAAAGCACAGGTATGTGCGACACAATTTCATAGAACGATACATATAATAAATGAACCTGAAAAATTTCACTGAAAAATTTCATTATATATCCCTATATACAATATATTAAAGACATAATATCTGTAATATCACTCATCTTTTATAATGACAGCTAAACACTATCAGCCTCGTTTTAGCAACTCCCTTTATTTCTATTTTACTCCTTTTTTTTTTTTTAGATATCATAACTGTTGAAAATGTATTTAATGACACCACTTTCATATAAAATTGTATTACAAATAAAAACCTTTTTATTCATGATATAATTTATTGCAATATTCTTTCTTTATTTGTTTTTATTAATTTAAGTTTACTCTTTAAATTAATAATTTTTTATTTTTGTATTATTTAAATTATTTGATTTTTGGATTTAATATAAAATAAAAAAAAGAAATAAATAAATAAAAACAATGCAATTTATTAATTAAGTAATTCATTTAAACATCTTCAGTGTCTGCTTTATCCTGGTTAGTCTGGTAGATCCAGAGCCTCTGCTGGGAACACTGGGAATGAGACAGGAATACACCCCGCCATCCATTGAATCGCATCACACACGCACACACACACACACACACACATTTATTCTTAGAGTTTACTTTATAGCAGCCAGTCAACCTACCAGCATGAGAACAGGAAATGGGAGGAAACCAGAGAACCCAGAGGAAACCTAAATAGACACAGGAAGTACATGTACACCCTTGATGTAGACAGTAAACAAAGTTCAGGAACAAGATATTAAGAAAAACAACATCATGAATCATTACTAAGTGAATGTCTGTACATATTTAAGTATTTTCTATTTTTTAGAAAATAAACCTTCCAGTGATATAGAATTCAATATGAATTGACTTGCACTTGCAGAATAAAAAATATAAGATAGATGACACACAAATCACCATTTTCACCTGTGGTGACTATCCATGAAATGACTAATTAGAGAAAATACGCTGGAGGTATACTGTTTAATGTTAGAACTCTATAAACCCCATTTAAAATCATGTCGAACAGAACGGAATACATTTAAATTACAAAAAAGGTCAGAGGTCAAAGGGTCATGAAGGTGAAGCAGATTGCACCAAACTGTAAATCTGCTCTTTTCTCAGCTGTATCGTAACTAAAGTATCACCTAATCTGAGACAGAGAGGTGCAGGAGCTCTCGTTATGTCCTTACCTCCTGCAGACAAGCGCTCACCCCTGAGTTCACCGACACTGCTGTACCGCTCTTAAAGGAGTGAGACTAAGAAGTCCTCGTTATGTCTTATGGAGCATAATGTCTCCTAATAAGGCAAGACAGTGCATAATAGTGAGAACGGTTGATTCAGCTGTTTGTCAGTAGTTAATTTGGAAGCAAGTCGTCTGTGAATTAATAAACTAAAGCACAAATTATAAGGCTATCGGTCTGAAACCGGTAGTGACAGATTATACGGATATCGTTCTCATCAAACAAACAAACAAATAACTGAAGAATAAGAACTAAAATAACTAACTAAATAAAGACTATCAGGCTGTGGCTTTTTGGTGACAGCTTGTGTTTAAGGATCTCATGGCCACTAACAAAAACTCCACAATTGAATAGACACATTGGACCAAAAGTCAAATAATAGAGGAAGAAAGATGGAATGAGACAGAAAGCAGACGAAGCGATCCGGTGTAGATGTTGTCACCAGGCATTAATCAAGCAGCCCAGCATTTTAAATGATGGTGAGTTACAAGGACAAACAAATAAAAACGCAGAAAATAAAACCAAGACTGAAACTTCTGTCATTCAGGAAATATATCCAAGTCCATAAAGTGTTCCCTCAGGTCCTTATTGTGTCTGAGTGTGTCTGCGGAGGTGTGTAGTCACTCTATCTCCGCTCTGTCAGAGAGAACGAGCAGTCAGTTTGGGCCCTGAGTAGAGTGCATGCGTATATATAAGTGTGTGTGTGTGTGTGTGTGTGTGTGTGTGTGTGTGTTTGTGTGTGTGACTGACACCCCAAGGGAACAAATACAGTTATACAAAACAAGAGCGGGAAAAGGCCCCCGTGTGATATTTGTTGGATTTGACAAGCGCCCTGCCAAGGTGAAATTGTGTCTGATGCGCATCTGAGGCGCTCGCCTTCTTCCCGGATCCTCGTACACGGAGTTAGTGTTGTTTTCTAGCTCATCTCTTTTCAAATCTGGCGCAAGGCCGGCGAGAAAGGTGGCTCCTTGCGCCTCCATGTTTCTTGAAATTGGACTGCCTCTCCCCATTATTGTAAACATCATCCCGCTCGACATGGCTGCCGCTGCCTTGGATACATCTGCTAAAACACATCCATTAAGGCCAAACTGTTTTTGATTTACATGTTGAGACTTCTTAAAACTGTCACATCCAGTGGCACCACCCCAACAGCTCCCCTGTGTCGTACGAGACCCCCAACCCCCACCACCCCATCACCCTTTCTCCATCCTCCACTGCATTTTTTTTCTTCTGTCTCTCTCTCTCTCTTTCTTTCTCACTTTCCCTAAAGAAGATTTCTCTTTTGCTCAGTGTGGGTCAAGTTGCACCATGCCACCTCTCATGGCTCAGTAAACAACACTCCTCCTCACTCTATCGCTCCCTCATTATGGCATAACTATAACTTAATGACCTTACAGTCAACGCAGCCCCGTGTCACATGTCACACCAGCAATTACTCTGATCTGCACCACAAACTGTGGCATGTCACGCTGCCTTTTCCTTCTTAATGTCATAATGCGATTTATAATGATTAAAAAAAAACATATATGTGACAGATGTATTGGATCATATAAAAGGACTACAAAAAGCTCATTAAAAGAATGTGGAAGCTGTTGAGACCTTTATGAGCTTGGAGTTGTTTTGTAATTAAACCCATATCAAGTAGTCCTTAAAGAACAGACAATTAAAACAGAAATGCTGAACAAACACAGAAAGTTTTAAAACTTTTATGAGGAGCAATATTCTTTTCATTCATTCGTGGTTTTTGGAAGAATCACTTATCCAGAGCAACTTTTTCAAATCTTTTCTTTTTTTCTTTATAACATTTTTATACAACTGAGCAATCAAATGTTAAGTGCCTGGCTCAGGGGCCCAGCAGTGGCAGCTCGGTGGACAGAGGATTCGAACCGACAACCTTCTTATGCTCGACACTATAACAAAACTTCTGTCGTTCAGGAAATATATCCAAGTCCATAAAGTGTTCCCTCAGGTCCTTCTTGTGTCTGAGTGTGTCTGCGGAGGTGTGTAGTCACTCTATCTCCGCTCTGTCAGAGAGAACGAGCAGTCAGTTCGGGCCCTGAGTAGAGTGCATGCGTATATATAAGTGTGTGTGTGTGTGTGTGTGTGTGTGTATGTGTGTGACTGAAACCCCAAGGGAACAAATACAGTTATACAATATTCATTCATTTGTGGTATTTAGAAGACACACTTATCCAGAGCATTCTTTTTTTAATTTTTATACAGCTGAGCAATCAAATGTTAAGTGCCTTGCTCAGGGGCCCAGCAGTGGCAGCTCGGTGGACAGAGGATTCGAACCGACAACCTTCTTATGCTCGACACTATAACAAAACTCAAACAGCACAACTCTAGTGCAAACTAAGTTAAGCGGAGAGTACGCAAAAATCAGACTCCGACCTTACCAGAAGAGAATAAATTCCAGATATTGTATAAAAAGAATTATTCTGGATGCTTATATACCTTTAATATGATTAAATAGCGCTCCAAATATGAATAATTAAACTCCTTTAATCACTCAACTAAGGCCATTTATTTTGGTATCAATTAGCTTTTCAATGAAATTATATCTAACCTAGTAGACATTCTAGGTATTACAAGAGTGCCTTTTTTTTACGCTGCAAGGCACCGCTTCATCTTCACTTGCAAAGATTTTATGAATCTGAGCGATTTCATAAAAGTCCCATTATATCTGAATTTACTGATGTTATGGCTTATGCTACAAATATCTCAGCAAGGTGTGAATGTCGCCAGTGGCCATGCTTGTAAAGAATGAAGCAGTAATATGTATTGTGTGAAGGGGGAGTGTATGTTCCGAATGACAATATCACTTTCTTTATATCCTCCTTGTTGCAGTTAGACTATATAAAAATGCCCATGAATGTATTATAGGTAATGGATTAGCTCTGTGTTTTTATGGACATTTGGATTCCCGCATATGTTAGTGAGTGAATTACTTAGTTTTCACCCAAACGCTTGGGGCTGATCGTCATAACGTCGCGTTATGATTCATTTATGAAAAGGGTTATAAAGGTGTTCAACAAGCGCTAAGCAGAAATAGAAACAAGGGGAAAAAAATGGAAAAAAGTCAAGTGCAGTGATAGTGAACAAAAAAAATGATCCGTTAAAGGAATAGTCATGATTTAATTCTTATTTATATTTATCACGTTATCACGTACTTCATTCTTCTTTTGTCCCGGTCTACTCTCCACACTGGACCCCAGCGACTCGTCCTTTATTGGGTTATAAAGGTTTGCATGATATGAGCGGTTAAAAGGTGTCGACTGAGATTTGGACCCTCGCATATCAGCGCAAGCTCAAACAGTGCAGTAATACGGAGCTGAGCACCTTGACCTTAGCATTAACGGTACTGTTTAATGCATGGTAATAAAACTCATTTGAATGCATGACAAACGAATCCGAAGCCGCCTCCACGTGGCTTCTTCAATCAAGACAATCTTAAATATTTTCCGCTATAAAACGAGAGCCAGTTGATTGAATTATACAGGTAATTGCACTTCTCATCATGTTCCTCCAGCCTGTGCATTTGATCTATTAAAATGGGTATATAGTACATAGTATGTTTAAGTGTGGGCTCCTTGAACAGAGGGTCAAGGACATTACAAATATTCCAACTTGTCATTATTAAAAGAAGGACAGCACATTTAGCGTCGGATAGTGAATTAATAAATTGTTTGAAATCAACGAACGTCTTAGCGAAGGATTTATCTTAACACGGCACGACGTCGGGATTCGCAAAGCGGTACGTATGATTACTTCTGACAAGTAAACTCTTAAAAATCTTTGAGTGTTCTCTGTTTGCTTTGGTGCTTGATCATAACTTAGATATCTTGTGTATCAAACCAATAAATACAGCACAGGTTTCAAGGACAATTGAACTCTATTGGTCTAAAAAATTAGGTTTGGTCTGCACCGGATGACAAACTACGGCGCCACGGCACCTAATGACCCTTGTGATGTTGCAGTGAGCGGGTCAATGACTAATAAGCAAATATCACACGACGTCCGCCGTTGCTATCGTCTGTCACAATTAAGCTTTTTTTTTTTTGCTTTTCTTTTCCCTTTCTGTTCAAGATTCAGCCAGACTGTTTCTACACATGACCTTTTAAGTTCTGATCCCGAGTATTAGCTGATCACGTCATCAGTTAACGTGCAGCTCAATTCCAATTCAAGTCTAATCCCGACGTATTTGACGAAATTATAAATAAAGCAGTTGTTTGAAAATAAATAAATAAATAAAGGGACGTACGCACAAGCGCAGCCGACAAACGAATTTGCTTCAAACAAATTAGAAATAATAATAATAAAAACAAGGAATCACCTATAGATTTTTATACGTGCTCATATGAACAATTATAGTATTTCAAATGATCTATTGTTCTCCTTCTTTGGCTAAATAAGTGTATATGATACCATTCATCAGCTGCGGATGAGGGGCTGACAGGCCTTCCCTCTTCCATTCATCATGATTATGGAGTGATCAGTCTCATTTTGTGTCTGGGGCCATGTTGCAGCGATTTCATCCGCTTCTTAGCTTTCTCGCTGTGACTGACGGAGAACTACATGCTTTTCTGTGCACGTTAGAGCTTTGTTATTAGAACAAGAATAATTGTACAAGACGGCTGTGGGATTTAGACTGGAATGATACTGGGACACAATTGGACACCATTTGTGTGGAAATAACATTAATAGCAACTCATCACCATCTAATGAGGAAAGTTTTAAAATCTAGTGATGACTTTTTTCTTTTAGTTATTATCCTGTTTAACCTTAAACCTCAATAACTCAAAAACAAGTAGGTCTATAAATAATAAATAATACAACTTGGAGCTAAAAGTGTTTCGGTAGAAAGGTCATGGACAGAAAGCTCTTTAATGGTAAGAAGTTGAAATAATTAACCTGATATTTGAATATTTGGATTATGTATATAAATAAATCTGATCTGCGTCAGATTTATGGTAAGACTAGCATACATGGCTTTAGAACAGTACAGTAACATTAAGATTAATTAATTTATTTATTTATTCTCATAGAGCCAATGGAACTTTTTTTTAAACCTATTTCATATTTCTTTTCTTTAAACATATTTAAATTATTTTGAGTAAAATTAACTTTTATGTAATTACATATAGGTAATTATTAAATAGTAAGGTAGGTAGGTAGATTATTTATTTATTTATTTATTTATGTTTGAGGTAATACAAAATTTACTGAAAAACTTATCAGAGGAAGAGCTATGACCAGAGAAAGAGAACGATCCTTCATGTTCACACACACACATACACACACACACACACACACACTTGTGGGTTATACAGTGTATCAAGCACTAGCAAAGACTTTGTTTTAGAGACTCTCTCTTGTATTGCATCATGTTTATATGAGACTATGTTAATAGCCAGTATACACACACACACACACACACACACACACACACACAGTCATTTCAAAATGATGAAAACCGTGCACAATGTTTACCTGTACCTCTTTCAGATCATTAAAGCCGAGAGTCAGACAGACCTGAACAATACGAATCATCTTCACATTATCATCCTGCACTGTGACCAGACTACAATTTTAACAGCAGGTCATGATCAAGGGGGACATTCAGAGATGGAGCTGATGACGGTCACTTGTGCAGTTCGAATGCTAGCCGGCTAGTGCAATATAAAATAAATCAGAAATCTGAACATTCCTACTGCATGTTGTAAATAAGACACTTTCACACTTTCATTTAATATTCAGTTTTAGGATTAAACTCGTTTTTAGTCTTTAAAAAGTATTGAAATATCAGAAGGTACTACTACAGGTAGTAGTGATGAGCTGCAGGCCTGAATTTAGGAAGTATGTGCAGCAGAAACAAACACACACACACACACACACACACTGCTCCCTGCTCCAGAGCCAATTCATCGCCCAGCAATCGGAGACACATGCGAAGATAGAAGTCATCTCTCACTCTCTCCGGCACGACTTCCATCTGCAATGCAGAATTAACCTCACTTTAATCCGAGCACACTGGGGCAACAATGAGGAGGTGAAGGAGGAAGAAGAGAGAGAGAGAGAGAGAGAGAGAGAGAGCGCGAGTGCGATAAAGGACCAGTGACAACACCAGGGTTCAAATCCTGTGTGTCGCTCAATTATATTTCCTTGTTTCGCCTGTCCTTGGATGGAAGCCCCTCTGCTCCAGTGCATTATTCTCACCCCATAACAAATGACACTGCAATCGCACACAGCCAAAGAAACCATGTGAGTAAGCGTGCGTACGAGAGCGAGAGAGAAAGAGAGCGAGAGAGTGATCTTTTCCGTCTGTTTGGCAAAAATGATTCTCTTTTTGATGAAAAGGCTGTTTGTCTGAGGCGCAGGGTGGAGGGGAGGATGTGGAACTGTCTGATGCTGATTGCCAAGTGCAGGCCAAGCCCATTATATCACTGAATCTTTGTTAAGCAGGCCTTGAGAATGCCTGACAGTATAATTAATCTTGCCATATGAACAAAGAGAGCCTACTCAATGGTATCGAGGATGCTTATTAAAACACTAAACACCCTCTGCGCCCTGTTCGAGGAGGGGGGGAAATCCGTTTGAAATTGTGCAAGAAGAAAGTCATTATCTTTTTGTTTTGGAGTTTGAGGTAGAGGCTTTATTTGAGGATCTGAAGGTGAAATTGATATGAATGTATCGTGCGGGTGCATGTGGAGGGTTAGTTTTTTTTTATTTTATTTGGGGGGGGGGGGTGAGTTGTGTGTGTGTGTGTTTGTGTGTGTGTGACTGATGTAGAGATTTTGTAGAATGAAAGATGAAAAATGATACCTGTAAAGAAGAGATATCATTCTGAAAATGATGCTGCTCTCTCGTGGAGCCGAGGAAATATTGCTTTAATTAGAGACTCACGATGATCAGACAGTGTATCACGAGGCCTTTAAGGGGTTTATCCGTACGCTGTTATTTATCAGATATTACGATATTATGTACGCATTAATTGCGCTGCATGCGATAATTTATTATTCGTTATAAGTCTTGTATGTTCCTGGCTAACGTTATCTTAACCGGAGATATAAACGTCTCGGATAACGTCTTAACGTTACGTAAGGCTGCGTGTGCCCCCGTGTGCATGTAGCTCTATTTTAATGGATTCGATTAATAATACGTTAGAAAAATACTACACAAAACATAAAATATATACAAGTACATATATACATATATATCAAACAAATGAATAGACAAAATTTAAATGGTAATCTTTTATAGCTTCGTCTAAACCTAACGTGATGAAAAATGAACGTGAATTTGAACCAGCGATGATAACTGCGTTTTAATTTTCCAGCCATACTCGAAGACACAAACACTAACCTGACCTCTAACCGTCATCATTCTTATACAAATTAAAATGTGATCGTGATACTCGGGGAAAAGTCATCGTTAGTAGAGCAATAGCAGTTGTATTATCCAGGTGAAAAGGCCTCGCTCAGAAGAACCGACGCTTTTACTCTCTCAGTCCCACTTGAACCGGTGCAGGTTCACTGCTCTGCCTAACTCCTCTCCTCTGTGCCCTACTCCTCATACCACCCCTCTTTATGGATCAGGAGTCAGAGCATCTCTAGCCAGCAGCCCCGACGTTGGCCTGATGCGGGCTGAGCGTGGCGAGAGCGCGGGGGTCATACGGGGGGGGTCGAGAAGGCGGAGACGGTTAATTTAGCACAAGCACTGGCTGGCAAGTCTCAGCACCGGATCAGCCTTACAACCGCAAAATCGCTCTAATATATTCCCAGAGCTACTTGTGAATATTAATAAAAAATATTAATTATTAATTTTGCCCCGGGCATGGCAAGATATACTAGTTTTAATTAGTGTACTGTACTCTCCTACAATTAAAAAATAATTGATGTCCATACGCATTGGCGGCTCCTGTGATCGCCTTTCTTGTTGGTGTCAACAGTGGATTTAGCGATGCTTTAATATTGTGCTGCTATTTTCCTTCTTCTTTTTTTTAAGGTAATTTACTGGAGCTAATATACTGTGAAAACTGTATAACCTTGATATTAAGAGACTGCACCTGTCTAACTGGGGTTAAATGTGTGAAATCACTCAGAGGGGACAAAACTGGCTGGTCAAAATCTTTGGAAAAACACAAACACATGCAAATGTGTGGATGTAACCTTTCTCTCTCTCTCTCTCTCTCTCTCTCTCTCTTTCTCTCACTCTCTGCATGGGGAGGTGGCAGATGGATGTGTGAGAAGCAGGAAATCTGCTTCTGTTCGTGTCAGTTCTGCTCCACAGAGCAGTGATAACTGAATAATAATCCCGATGCTCTCTCTCTCTCTCTCTCTCTCTGACACTCACTCTCTCTTTCTCTCTCTCTCTCTCTCTCTCGCTGACACTCACTCTCTCTCTCTCTCTCTCTCTCTCTCTCTCTCTCTGAGACTTTCTCTCTAACACTCTCTCTCTCTCTCTCTCTCTCACTGTCTCTCTCTCCCATATACACACAGACACACACGTAGCTCTTCCTCTCTGCTCTCATTTCACCTATCAACTGGAACACTCCACTCACTTGCTTCTTATCTATTATCTCATCTCTTTTCACTGGCATTCGCTTCACATTAGGTTTCGTCCAGGAACACTCAGTGCATTAAGCTAGATGCTAACCTGAACCAGCTAGTCATATTTAGCACTGGATCCTGAGCTGTTCCCTTAGATAGCTAGCTAGCTAGATAGCTAGATAGATAGCTAGATAGATTGATAGATAGATAGATACCTCATAATGACACAATTCACTAAATTAAAATTCATCACATATAAGGAATGCTGAAAAGAAAAAAATCAAAATAGTGACATAGTACAATTGGTGAAGGAAAAAAAATAACTGGACAAAAGCTAATGGACTCGGCACACAATTTGAAGCTTGTCTATCGCATGCACTCAGTTTTTTTTTTCCTTTTTTTTATTTCGTGGAATTGACCAACATGACATGCTTAAGTGTATAAATGGACAGCTTTATGATGATAAGATCAGTGGATAATAAGATATTTATGTGACACGCTCCCTGACGGATCCACATCCTCTTACGGTCTTTGCGCCTGGCTGGACCGGGTGAGGATCAAATGCAAATTCACCAAATGGCCTCGTTAAATGAAGAGGAAATTTAATAAGTTAATATTTCAGCTCTCTGAGTCACAGACAGAGTCAGGAGAGTCAGGAAATCAAATATTTTTTCGAAGGTGATATCTTCTTCTGCTTCTCGGTCTTTGTAATAACAGAATGCCGACGCTTATTTTGCACGTTTATTTTTCTGCTACAGGTTTGCGTTATAGTGTGAAGTTTGCTAGGTGTTGCTGTTACCGGTGCGTTACTTGTTTCTCCAAGCGCTGACATGATCACTGTGAAACTCAGCGCTGTATGACAAATGCCTGTATGACACGTTGTGTGTTTACACCACTCACGCGTTTGTTGTCATGGCGAGCGTAACCCGTAGTAATTAGTCTAATGGTGCTAATGAGGGCGCTGACAAGGAAAAGCCAGCGCTAGAGCGGTAGCTGATTGACAGAATTTCACATTCACACGCACGTGCAAACATCACACACACACAAACACAAACACACACACCAGCAAACTGAGACTCGCTGACCATCGTTAAAACATATGTCTGTAGACCAAAATGATACCGAGATACTTCAGTTGCAGATTCTTCATTCGTTTAGGGCATCATTATACATCATTACACTTATGTAATATATAACATTTACATAATGCATTACAGATGGTCCAATCCAGATGAATTCACTGAGGCACAAAAACAGATTTATAACCAAGTGGTACTTATGACAAAGACATATTTTAACTGATGCACTGACACTAACTTCCAGAAAGAAGAGCAACTTGGATAGATTACTGAGTGTTTAAAAGAAAAGTCAGTTCTAACCTTATTACATTTTGAACGTGATTATTATGGAGAATTATAGGGGAAAAAAAAAAAAACTACAGATTTTCAGGTCTGCTTATGAAAAAACACATGATTTCAGGAGCCAAAAGAGAACATTTCATCATTAAGCTGTCTCTCTCCATCTATTGTGTAAATCGGTGCGACACCAGCCGATCGTGAGCGTCTGTGATGTCATGTATGTGGAAGAGGGCAGATAGCACTTCGGCCTGAGTG
>JAOTRN010000036.1:6940148-6950557 GCA_028566695.1 Bagroides melapterus
ATATCCTGCAGTCAGAGTTAGTATCTAAGTCTCACTCTTATAGAAATTAATCAACACCTTCTGACTAATCAAAGCTTAGAATTCCATAACTGTGGTCTAAGGTTGTTATCAGACGTGTGCAGATTCAGTGAAACTACACGCAGGTGTGTAAAAGCCATTGTGAAATCATCAAAACCTGCTGTTTTTGGCTCAATCCGAATGGGTTGTGTAACATGTAAGCTCGAAGGTCTGTGTATTTGGAAGGATGAAAGGTCTGATATTGTATTATTCACACAATAATGACCTTAAAGCACTCCATCAGCAGTGTTATTTATCAAAAACAGGCTGCGAGTGGGTTGAAGGATGTCCCTTATCTTTTCCTGTCAGTGGGGACATTAGTCATGGGAAAGTTTGGCTCAGGTCTGGGCAAAGGGGGTCCTCGCTGTCATTTGAAATTGCTAATCAATCATCAGATCAGGCGCGTCTGTCGTCCAGATTACAGAAAGGGGTTCTGCTAACGCACAGGGCCATTTGCAAAGGGCCCAGCCCATGCAGATGAGGCCAGTTCAGCAGTTTAACATTGTTGATCACACACTGAGGGATAGAGAAGCTTGGAGGGTGCTGGGGTGGGGTGGGGGTTAGAGAAAGAGCCTTAAGCAATGACTTCAGAGAGGGCAAACCAAAAAGGAAAAATGTTCATTCATCATTATTGTCATGGGCTTTCGCAAATGATAACAATTTGTCTTCATCCTATTTTTAGACAATGAGGCACAATAGCCATTTCACCAGATGGGGTAGCAGCCCACCACTGCCTATTATGTTACCTTTTTTCTTTGATGCTCTTTATTGGGATTAATTTCATTTTAGTCGTTTCATTACCGTCATTGCTACTTTTGTTAGAACTTCTCGTAGCTGGTGTTGATGTTAGAGAAGTCCGTCCTACACGACGCGGGCCCATCCGTACGACGGACCTTTATACTCTAGAGTTGTCTGAATGTTGGAGAATGATATCGTATAATATTTTTTATTTCTCATCGTCAAAGTATTGGTATGAGGAGTCTTTTTTCCAATTGCACAATCAGCAAACAAAAAAAAGAAAAAAAAGCTGATGGTGCTGTTAATTACCAAACTGTAAAGCTGGACAGAGAGACTGCCGCTTGGTGTCCAGGTCTCCCTGATGGGACACCGGGGGTCAGAGTTGGGACAAAGAGGGATGAAGATGAATTGTGGTGAGAGGAGGTTGTATAATTGACATCTAACATATAACATACAGCTGACCCCCTGATGCTGAGGTTAGCACAGGCTACCAAATTATAGCACCAGTTTAGGACATTGAAATAATATATAGAATACATAATACAGCATAAGAACCTGGGATAAAACTGTTAAAAAAAAAAAGAAGAAAACTCTTAGGTATCTATAGTTGCATTCAAAGCACATATATATTTTACATGTTAGGTTCATAAGAACATTTTAAACACACCCACTTAAAGCCTTTAAAGACTTCTCATAATGTACAATTACGTATAAAGGATATTTTGCATGTAAGCTCAGTGTTGCAACACATTTAACTTTTATAGTGTGTTATAGAATATTTCCATATAATATAACGTACATCTACTGACAGCTTTAAACAATAAAATAGACTTAATTGTAAAGATTTTGAATGTCTTTTTAATGCTGTCTTTCCAAGTTGTAGTATTCTTTATTCTTCATGTAAGTATTAAAGACGATAGACATAAACCTATAGAAACGTCTGTAAATATTTCAAAAAAAGAGTCAGCTGGCAAAAAAAAAAAAAGTAGAAGAAGAAATATGGTAGATAAAATTGCTCATTACAATCTTTAACCTCTTTGCCCTCTTATGCTGCTCAGTTTGTGGAAAAATTTAAAAAACTAGAAGCTCTTGACCCAGTGTGCCGTCTGCATTTGACAAAGATTGCTACGTTCCAATATTTCTGACTTCAGACTAGGAAAGAACAATGAAATACTCCTCTGTATTCTCCAGGTTCTCCATACATTGCATCTATGTCTGAATAGTTGTGTAAATGGTGCCATACAATGCACTGGCATCCTGTTATTGAGGAATATGAGCACACTATCTATCCTCTTCTGCATATACGAGCTCATAGATGCTTATGGTAGATGTGGAGTAAGAGTATACCATCCCTTGTGCCCACAGAACACAGTGAGTTGTTCTCTTGACTCTCAGCCACAGATGTTTGTCACTTTATTGAGGTTCGAACTCCTAATAATAGAGTTAATGCATTTCTGTTGTGCCACAGGAGCCTATAGATATTACTTAAGTACATTTCGTATCAGATTAATAGTTTCCGCTGTTCGACAATCATTTAAGAATTCTCACGAGCAGCTATTCGGAGCCGTACATGCTGTGTTCCAGTCATGAGTGATACATCACCAGAAAACATCACTCCTTGCTCCCCAAATAAGGAGAAGCGAAATGTGTCAACAAAGAATTCCGCACGTCTTCCCTCACTCCGTGCTCCCCACAAGTTAAACACTCAGCACTGCGATGTTTGGTAAGCAAATGAGCATTTCTCTAATGTTTACATCAGTGTCAATACAGCACAGCCTTGTCTTTGGAGCGGAGCGCTGCTCCGCCGAGTCCTGTGGGACTCGCTCTGTTTACATCCTACTCTTAAATCCCTTACTGTGCTCTGAGCAAAATCTTCCCGTCTTTGAAAAGCCGCAAAGAGCCGCTGCCTCCAAACACTGCTTAAAAACAGATTATTGCATAATTGCCCGAACAAGCCCTCCTCTAATCGCCTTTCTTGTTCAAATCCACCATGTCGCCACCTCGAACCATACAGGATGCACTGCCATTAGACGTGCCGAGAGTCGGCGGTTCTGACTCGCATTTTAAACATTTGACTGCCCATCTATCGTTCTATCCTTCAGGAAAATAGGCCTTTTTAATTGGCATCAGAAAGTACGCAGTCATTCATGTAAGTTAATTCTATAATGGAGTAGCGAGAGGCGAACAATGTGCGTTAGGGGAGAGACAGAGCTCTTTTCTCCCAGAGGTCACTCATTGTGGGAACCAGATGCAATTAAACAAATGTGGGCATGGAGATGAGGTGCCAGCGAAAAGCAAGAAAAGTGCACTTTAGCCCTCGCACGAAGAGAAAATGGTGCACTGACCTCTTTTTCTGTTTGTTTGTGCAAGGAGCATTAATCTGTCAGTCAAAATCCATTCATTTTTTTTTACGGGTTGTAAAAGTGCCAAAAAATAAGCAACTTAAAAAAAAAATACAAAAACTGAATGCATTAAGATAAAACATATTCATCATCATGCTAAAAGCCTATCAGGAACACCTCCACAGAAACACTACTTTCTACCTGGATTTATTTGAGTTTTGCTGTATATTAATCACACCAGAAGTACCAAAGCCAAAAGTGCCGGCACCCAGCCACAAATCCACCCCCCCACACACCCCAAACTCGGTGGGTGTGACATATCTCCTAGATCCCTCCCCTTCAGTTCCACTACCCAGCATGCCTTGTTGTATTGGCGGCATTCTGAGTGATAATTTATCATGCGGCTACTGTGTTCTTCTATTCCAGAGATGTGCAAGGAGCTCTTAAGACACCATTGATTTTCATTTGATTAAACGTCTGCTCGTTCACAGCAAATTAGTGCGAGTTTAATCAAATCGGAATCAATAACTACTTAATAAAACAACCCCTTCCTCCCTTCCCCCAATTCACGGTCAAAGTGAAACTCTCGATCGTTTAAAGAGAAAAATAGTCCAAATGTAACTGGAATATATTTACGGGGTGGGTAGAATGGAGGAAAAGTAGGAGATCATTTCACGGTATTATGGGAAGAGATAACGATGAATGCTCCAGAGAGTACTGAAGTCTATCTGTTTCTTTACAGCACGTCTGTTGGGGTCTGTGTTCGGCGCTGATCTAATTCACATGTGGACCACCCCTGGAAAAAAAGAAGCTAGAAGTTATGGTCATGTCTGACACCCCTTTCCCGTCTTCAAGCTCTACAACTATCAATCATTTTTATTGACCATCTGCAAGAAAGTCCCATGAAAGTAAAGTATCATTTCTGACAGATCGAGCCAGGTTGACCAGCAAAAGTTTCCACTCCCTAGAAACACCAGGAATGAGCCTCTTTGAAGCTTGTTGTTCATCACTCTGAGAGAATTCTGACAGTTTTAAATCTCATATTTATGTACATACTTGTTTTATTCAAACTCGAATTTATGTCCAAACCAGGACCATTATTAAGGGCATGTATATGTCTAGAGATGAGTTGATGACAGATGCATGATGGGCAGGGTGTTATGATGCATCAGGCTTGACTGACCTGAATACATAGACAGCTGTTGACTGAGTTTCTCTTACTCTGAGCCTAAGGGAGAAAGATCTCCATAGTGCCTGGGGGAAGACCTGAGGCTTTGAGATATTCACTAGACCTCAAGGACCCTCAAGGGTGTCTGGGAGAAGAGGCCTTTAGCAAAGGTTATATGAGGTACTATTTCTTATGAAATTGAATAAAGGTGAAGAAAAAGAAAATACTGCAACAGTGGCATTTTGAATGCGTATGTAACACATATTATATACAGTTACGTAAACTTAGAAAAAAAAAAATCTGGCCTCATAACTAAACTTTTAACCTTTTACTGTGAATACAGGTTGATTTTATATTACACTACATTCAAGAAATGATGATTTTCTGTACAGTAAGTGATGGAGTAAGGCGTGATACAGTAAGAAGTTTGATCAATGAGCCAGTGATGTGATGCAACCAAATTCAAATATTTGTTCTATGAAATTGTATTAATTTATTCCCAACACTCTATTCTCTTTATTTCATAGCATTTCTCTTGTCTGCACTGCTTCCAGTACGTGTATGTGGATGTTAGATTCTTTGTCCAATCAGATTTCAGCCTCTATGTGATGTCATGTCTATCTATTCTGCCCAGGGTCTTCAGAGTCAGTCGTGCTGCCTGATGGAACTTAAACTATATTAACAATGGGACTGTTTCTTTAACCAATCAGATGTCAGATTCACCTCACATGACCAGCATGCTGTCCCACAATAACGTCAGCATTTTTCCGTTCTCTGATTGGTTGGTCAGAGCAAAACGGTTCGACTAGTAAACCACGTCTGTAGAGATCTGCACACGTTAATACATTAGAGTTATGCCTGACAGAGGAGGAGAAATTGACTTGGTCTCGACATACTTATAAATTTATTTTCAAGATGGACTTTTCCAGAAAATCTAGACATCACGAGGAGAGGTCGGACAACCCCAAAGCTCCAGGTGATGTACGTGGCACAGTTACGGTTGTAGTGTAGAGGTTTGGAGTTGTCTTAACTTGGGTTCTTGCTTTAGTAAAAATGGTATTCACCCTCAATACGTGAAATGTCTCTCTCTCTGTAATGCCACGCCTTGTTATACTGTATTGTGACGTGATAATGGTGGTATTAAGTTGGGTAAGTCCACACTGAAGGCCCAGGTACCAAATAATACTAATAATTCTAATAATTACAGAATGTTACCGATGACGGCATTTTTCAGTACATTAATTAAAGAATTACCTGTTGTACTTTTTTAATGTTATTGAAGGTGCAAAAATATATTTCCTCTTTATCACGTACAACTGCAAACAGCCGTTCCTTCGCCAGCCTCTTTATTCTTCTGTCTTGAAGTTAATAAGATAAAAAAAAAAGCGCAGCTTATCATGTTACTGAGAAAGCAGACAGTGCAAAGCCTTCCATCCTTTTGCCATGATGGAAAACTTAAAGCTACAGCTTTACCTCTGAGAGTAGAAACTCCTTCGAAAGATGCTGAATAAGGTAGAAATGTCTTTTTGTTCATTCCGTTTGGCATATCCACTATTTTCCTCTCTATATCATGTATTATAATAAGAACATCATGGTACAGCTTACAAGCAGAACTACTATTAATTTTTAATTAACTTCATTAACCAACACTTTCTGAACTACGAAAATGGAGCATTCAGTCGTGTTGTGATATAAAGTGTAGATTTGATGAAGCTACACAAAGTAGGTGTATAATCAAATCTAATAAAATAATCACAGCAGAAATTCTTTTTAGTTCCTTGTCATTTAAAATAGAAGTGATATTTATTGACATCACACCTGACATCTGATGCAGTATAAAAATCTTTCTTTAAATTACACTAATATAAAATGATGTTCCCTTTTTATCAGCCTGTCTTGCATGTTTTTTTTTTCATCCTATTGCCAGTGATTTAATATCCTTTAAATAGGCATCAGCCAATAAGCTACCAAACGGTCCTCTCTTTTTCCTCGCTTTCGAGCTCACTCACATGTCAGTCAAACTGAGTAGTTGACACACCACTATAAATTGTTAATAGCAGTTTTAGGTACAGCGGAAGGAAGATGGAGAGCCATTGCTTATCTTTTTCCCCCCTCTTTTCTACAAAAGCCAACCTCAATTTGCATCAAGCCAGGTTAAAAGACCTTGGGACTAAAGAAATAAAGTGGCTGCTGTCAGCCCTGAAACCTCATCCAACATCTAAGTGCTAAACTAGTGTTGTTTAATATCATCTCACATTACATCATGTCGCTGCGACGTGACGGCCGAGCATCACAAGCTCCGACAAGTCTGATTCCCGTAGAAGAATTTATTCCTATCTGGCATGATCAAAGTTGACGGAGCTTCATTCCTGCTCGAAATGGGAAATCCAATCTGATTCCATGTACATGCTGTGAGGACACACAGCACAGGGAAAATGTGAAATTCTTCTCGGCAGATGGGAAGGCGACAAAGGAACAAAATTTAAGAAAATCGAATGTGATGGGGTTGAAACAGAAGAGGAGTGCGGTATCACCTACATCTAAATCCCACCCTTTCATCCCCCTTTACTAAGACATTACTAATGGAGCGCTCATACACTCTGACTTGAGACAGATAATCCACTCGGACAGCGGGAAGGCAGGCCTGTTATCTCAAAATTGGAGACTGAAAGGATGTTTATTTTTATCATTTTCCTGCAAACATCCAGGCTGCCTTTTTTCCTTTCCTCCTGTTAGAGCTACATTCTCATTCATGGCAAAGCAGTGCCATTCAAACAGCTGCAGGCTGTCAGAGTGGCCGGCGGATGGCTTGGACGTCCAGCATAAATAGAGTGCACAGGACGGTGAGAGAGTGACTGACAGACGACAAGACCCCAGCCAGCCTGGCTGTCACACACAAATCCCTATTCTCCTTGCTTCCTCTTTCTGTCTCTTTCCCTAGATGCCTCCTAGCCCTTATCACTCAAAGAGCTGCTAATTCACCAGCCAATGTTTGGATGATAAGAGCAGCTCCTTCTTGGTTCCTTTTTTTTTCCTTTTGGCACAGAGATGGACAGGTCCCCAGGACAAAATGCTTGTCCTCTTTCCAACATGTGTCTGTCTCAGTGACACTCCAGTCCAATAGGGTACAATGTGCTGAGCCCTTTGAATTAAGGTACGTTAGCGATACACTGATAAACTGACAGAGCCAGAGGAGGAAAGGAAACATGGGAGACATGGGAGAAGTGGTGAAAAGGAGATGGGTGTACAAACAGCGAAGCAGGAAAGGAACACACACACACACACACACACTTAGAGGACTGAAACTATTCGTGCAGAAGTAGATTGGAAATCCTACTCGAAATATCAAGTAAGTGTGGTGGCATTTAGCGATGTCTATACCTCTCTTCCTCGCTCTCTTTCTCTCTGTTTCCAAAGTGCAGCTGAAATCCACCATCTCCCTAATGAGACAAGATGTCACAAGTGATGGCTTGCGTCGTGCCGAGAAACGTGACGGAGCTACGAGTGTGAATTTCGACTTGAAAGTAAATGGGAAAACACTCATGGGGTATAGTCACCAGTTTATCAGGAAGAGAAGAACGAGAACGCATACAAAATGTCCTGATATCGTCATATCGTGATAAGGTAGATGAGAAAAAGTGGATGTAGGTTAAAAAAAATTTTTTATATGAATAACCCAAATCTTCTTTCAATTTTGTTCATATTTCTATGGGAATCTGAGTTTAAAGGACAGCTCCGCCCCAATCCTAATTTTAACCAATGTAACTATTCATATGTGTCGTACATATGAACTAAAACTATCTCTTTAGGATCGTTATAATATCTTTGAAATTGTATACATTTCTAAAATGATTCATTTATATTTAAATCATATATACTGGTAACTCCACCCCACATTTGCATGCTTATAACAATTTCTGTGTATGTGAAATTACATAGAATAAAGTTAGGGTGGTTAGATCAGCTATAACATTTCCTCCTCACACCTCCGGGGCTGATCCTGAGCTCAGATTCCTCTCTGTCATGATGCACTTCCTGTGTCCTTGTGGATTTATTCTCAGATTTCCTAAAAAAAAAAGTGCTGACAGGTGCATTACGATTACAGCTCAGCGTGAATATATCTGTGTATGGACGCGCTACAAACAACCGGTATCTCATTTAAGGTGTATTCCTGCCTTGCACCAAGTCTGTAGCCTTTCCTCTGGGAAACTCTGGGAATGAGACAGGAATGTGTTCTGGATGGAGCGGCGATACTGAGAGGTTGAGAAGAAACCAGAGAACGGACAGAAACTCCACACGGTGAGGAAGTTGAGCTCTGAATCGAACCCCGAAACCTGGTGCAACGGTTGGATTAGGCAGCTGCAGTCTCTTTAACACGTCTTCTGAAAAACGTCTCTAAATAGTAAGGACAATACGTAGAAAGGAAAATATCACTGACACACCGTACGATCGGTTACTTTCACCGAGACTTTCCTAACAGCAGTCACTGCAACAACAAACGGATGACGATATCAGCAGGTGATACCGTAAGAGTGTGTTGTATAAGGTGGAAGCTAGCAGAGGATGGAGAGAAGCATGGAGACAATTTTACCTTCTTCCTGCTTCCTTTCATTTCTGTATTCGTAAGTTAAGGAGAGCAGATAGCTTGCTCAGTTTTCATCTCTCTCCCTATTGTGATTTAAATGAAAAGAAGAAGGAGAAGCAGAGATGGAATTCGACAGTGCCACAGGTGTTTGTCTGTAAAACAGCTTTACATCCGAACAGCACGATAACACAGAAAATAAGTTACTGCTGCAAACTGACATCAGTCTCACGTCTCAAAGTTCTAAAAACCTACACGGACTCACACTTTGTATTTTGTTACGATTTGATTGCCTCGACTTATATGAACAGATGGAAAGGTTAAGGAAACTCCGTTCGTATGATAGCAAACGATATCCAGACACATTTGTTTGAATCTGGACAAATTCCTAATCAGATCAGCTTTGATCAGACGTGTTTTTTTTTTTAACGTGGAGGAGGTGAAACCATCGTGTACCCTTCGTATCATTCGGTTAATTATCTAATTAGCCGTTGATGTAGAGATGCAGATATACAATAACTCAAGAGCTTCAGTTACTGTTCAGATTAACATCAGAATGGGGAACATTGTGACCTCTGAACGTGGAGCCAGACGAAGTGGTGGAAGTATTTCAGAATCTGCTGCGGAAAATAGTCATCTGGTCTTTTACCAATCTTCAAGTTGCCTTAAGGTTCGAGATATTGTGTGTGGTGAGATGTTTGTCTATTCGACATGAAGGTAAAGAATGCTCCTGCTTGTCCCATCACGATACACTTTATTGTTTTGAATTCAGAATTCTAATAAATTGTAAATTGAGTCTTAAGTAAAATCGATTATTATTATTATTATTATTATTATTATTATTATTATTATTATGGCCCAGGTAAGTGACAGTAATCGTTCAGCCTCACCCCGTCCCTCTCCATCCAGCCTGTGAGGCTCAGAGAAAAATGAAATACATCTTAAAAAAAACGTACAGATCCCGACAATGTTCAGTTCACTAAAATGTTACACCCTTTATTTCGCTTTACTCCTCTTCTTCTAATTTTAGCTTTTGTCAGATGGCTTCGAAAAGTATTTCATGGTGAAAGAAGGCTTAATATCCTGCTGCAGCTCTGATTGAGGTCATAACTATACAGAGGAATGTTTCCAACAAATGAAAAAAAAGGCAACATTTTGTAATAAGAAAAAGTAAGAAATGGTAAAAATATTATTGCTTTTACCTCCGATGTGTAAGTCGCTACACAGTTCAGGAAAAATAATACAAGATCTTTTCTCATTCAGAAAAAAATAAGGGCACTATTTTACCATGCAGCTGTATCAGAACGAACTTTAGTACATACAAATGTCTAAATTATTGATATTTACATAAAATTCACTACATTAATACAGAGATCCTCAGTGGCTGCATTGTAGTTGTGTATTTTATACCGAGCTATAAATTATAGAGTTATTATGAAAAGATGATGTAAAGAAGAAAACAAAAAATGAGAGATAGATAGATAGATAGATAGATAG
Organism: Bagroides melapterus; assembly: GCA_028566695.1. NCBI lineage: Eukaryota > Metazoa > Chordata > Actinopteri > Siluriformes > Bagridae > Bagroides > Bagroides melapterus. The sequence continues at coordinate 6,950,533 of JAOTRN010000036.1, forward strand.
ATAGATAGATAGATAGATAGATAGA
>JAOTRN010000036.1:7066903-7080668 GCA_028566695.1 Bagroides melapterus
GTCACCTGTATATTACCCTGTCCATACTGTAAATACTGTACATCTTGCACTCGCTGCTTATTGCATTTCAGGTTGCATTGTACTTGTACATGTTTAATAACAATAAAGTTGAATCTAATCTAATAGTCTAATCTAATAAGGGCATCTAAAAAATGCTGAAACCGTAAAAGAATCTCCAAACCTGATCATAAACATGTTCTGATGAGTGTGATCAGTTATAAAGGCAAAAGTTTTGATTGTGATCTGGAGACTGTTGTCTTTGTTGAGTTTTTTAAGTGCATGGCCTTCCCGTGTCTGCTTGGGTTTCATCCCTGTTCTCCGGGTTCTTCCCAACACCCAAAGACACACGTTTAGGTTCACTGGTTAAGAAAAAATTTCCCCTATGTGTGAATATGTGATGAACTGTATTCTAATGACACAGTGATCCTGGTATAAACTCCAAATCCTCTTCAACCAGGAACAGGATAAAAGAGTTACTGAATGCTAGAGAGAGATAAATAAATTGTATACGGTATATATAAACATCTCATCAAAAAAAGAAAATTATACAGTACCTGTGTTGAATAAAATCTTTGGTTTTCTTTGGAGTTTGAAGGCTACAATTACAAGGCTAGAAATTAAGGTAATATAAAAGGCTATAGAGTAGACTAGGCCTCTAAAGGTGGATGAAGAGCTTAGCGTGTACCGTTTACATCCAGATCTGTAATTGTGGTCTTCACTTTTCTTGACATTTTAGTGTCACTCTGTATTGCATTTGTTATTTAGTTCGTGTACTACAAGAATCAACATCCGGATCCAAAATAGAAATTATATTAGACGTAAACATGGTCAGCAGAGGCCATTATCATCTAAACAGGCAGGCAGACATCAAAACCAGGAGACGCTAAAAGATTGTCTGGGGAAAATGAAAACACATGAGAAGTAGGAACACAATGAAGTGGGAAACAATAAATATGCAAGCCATTGGAAGACACATGAAAAGCACAGGGATATAAACACAGTGATTAATGAGACACAACAAGATTCCTAACAAAGGACAGGTGCAAACAATGAACGAATAATGCAGCAGTCTAGACAATGATTATACATAACTGTCTGGTGCGTATTCGTTGAAATATGAACACATGTAGAATCCTAAAAAGCACTGGATGATTTCCGAATACATGGAGTCTGGAGCGATGCAAACTTTTTTGCGCTAACCTTCTCCATTAACCTATCAGACAGAACAGAAGGGGAAACAACAAACACAATCAATGTGGTTAAATGGTAGCCTGCAGTCATACAGAACCGTGACTTTAGATACAAGCTCTGCTATAATGTTTAGCTGTGTGGATGCATATCATATGAAGCCTTCAAGCCTGGATGGTGCACAGCATCACAGTGACTTTTAGATAACGTAGCAGAAATGAATATTATACGATCACGTGCCAATCCTAATTCAGGTCGTTACACGACAATGCTGACAACAATTCCAAATGAAATTATTAATGAAGTGTAAAAATGAAAAGGACATAAAGTACAGCAAACAAAGAGCTGCGTAGAGGTGTGCACAGGATCGCAAAGGAATCCTGATCATTTCTACAACCCTTTTTGTTCAGGTTAAAAGGAAAGGCAGCTGTACAGGTGTGCATAAGTCAGGAGGGAGGAGCTTACATCATGCAGTCCAGGCCAGAAGCTGTTTGTTTCTCTTTAAAACGGGCCACACGCTGCATACAGAGGTCATTAGTCTTGATGAAAAAAAGAAGTATCGTCCTTAAGTTATTATAAAGGACAACGCGTCAATGCGCAAATTGCCTTTTTTTTTTCCTTGTCACACTTTTTTTTACTTCCCAAAAAAGACCTTGACTTGTTCTCTGTTTTGTCCTTTACAAATGAGCCAGCTTTTGTCTGCAGTACCGGTGAAATATGTTTCTGGAGGGATAGCAGACATATTACCAAACAGAGTGCACTTGTACTTTTAGAGCTTTACTGCATTCCTGTTGTGAAGTTTCTGTCGTGAATGAACGTGAACAATTAAAATAAAAAGATTTTTTTTAAAAATCTGTGTATCTGTTCATTCACTTTTATTGATTCCTTTTAAGGTAACAGGACAACGTTTTTCACGTATTTGTTTGATGTTGCTGTGGCGTAGCAAGACTCATCAAGAAATCAGCTGTTCCAGACACCATTTTCAACCCCTTTCCTTAACCACAATTACCAGCTGTTGATGGATACAGGCCTCTCTATGGTTCAGCCCTTACAGTAGATTGCCAATTTGGACGTTTTTCTTCTTCTTCTTCTCTTGCTTATTGTTCTCCCAAGCTGGGCTGCTGTCAGGGGGCTAGTGGAAGCCTGCAGCGCCAAGGCCCAGACCCTACAAGAACGAAGGGGTGTCAAAAAGCATGGACCGCGCCATTTGTCATGTAATCTGGAGAGCGAATGGACGGGGCGCTATCAGCAATCTGCTATTGATCCCCTGCAGGAGCCTTGCTATTGTTCATCTGTGGTGCAGGACTGGCACCCAGCATTAATGAAAGAAACTAAACAATGCATAGCAATCAGAGAGGCTGCATCACAGCACTGGCAGGAGAGGGGAAAAAAAGAAGGAGAAAGGAAAGACGAGATACAAGAAAAAAGTTTTGGAAGTAGATGCAAAAACCTTGAGTTATTGTATCTTTTTGAGTGTGAGTATTATGAGAAGGTGGCTAGAAAAATGGATTGCATGGTGCTGTCACCCCACAGCCCTCTGCTATGTGTACGCCAGGGGATTCGACTCTGGAGGGGCTGTCGTGGTCCAGTAACACGGAGACGGAGAGAAGAGAACGCATCATTACCTCAAGCTGCTTGTGCACTTGGCTTGACATTAATTGAAAAAAAAAGGGTTCTTGGGAGCATGTTTGTATATACTTTAAAGGAAGACATCCTAGTAGTGGAATTAGCTTTTAGGACCCATCCTTCTCTCACATAATTCACTCTGACATGTTTAACCCCATGTTCTACTCACTACTTCCTATTTCATTAAAAAGTCAACTGCAAAATAGATTTTAAGATTTCAAATATATGCTTTTGAATGTAAGCAATTCTTTCCAATATAAGCAATATAGAAGGTAACGGGTAAATAAAAGCACCTTAGCATGTGAAGGTTCTCCAAAATGCTAGGCGTTTGTACACAGATGGGATTATAAATGGGGAAAACCCTCTCTTGTTTAATACTTACATGGATTTCTTTCATTGGATTTTCCCATTTTTTTCATCATCCAGGACAAATATACTGAATGACTTTATGACAGTGTCATGACGATATGACTCAACAACAACATCCTGGTTACTTGTGCTTTTTTTTTTTTATTTTACTGTGTTGTTGCTATTTTTTTGTTTTTAGATATAGATAGTACAGAGTTTCATACGAGAACAGTGTTGATTGGTTTGTAGTCGGACAGGTGCTCAACCGGGCCCCGAGGACCTTCTGCTCCATCTCTTATTTTTCTCTCTCCATCTGTGATGTCTTTTTACATCATCCTCTCCATAATCCACCTCCATCACAGCAGAATGAAAAGAGCAACCTTAGACTGAAAGACGTCTGATCCATTGCATCATTTGGATTTCAATAACTAATTAGTCTAACTAACATGGACCTACATGTCCGTCATAATTTATCACTTAGATTCTTAAGACTTTGTGCCATGATTGCATTTCCGGTAAAATTAACAGGAAGTATACACTGTCTATTTTCGGATTTTAGATTTACTTTTTTTGGACCATGCTCTGTCTAGGAATATTTTCAAAGATTGCGTTAATATGTCTTTAAATTCTATTGTGTCACATATATAATGTCAGCTAGATGAATTGGGGAGATATACCAAAGCAGCTGAGGTGCCTGTTGTCAGACTAACTGTCTATTGAAGACGAAAGAGAGGCATTTTCTCTCCCTCTCCCCTCATAAAACAGTGCGATTGCCCATAGCATCACCATCTGTCGGTGACTGGAGGGTGAAACAGTAAACACTCTGTTCAGTGTGTGTAGGGGTAAAAGTGGGATGAATTCCAAAGCTGGTACCCCGCAATTCAATTGACAGATGCACTCTTTTTCCATTTAATTCACTCAATATTTATCAATTAATGAATCTGTTTGATGGCCAAATTCACTATATAAGCCTTAGAACAGCAGTGAGTCTCTTTTCTTCTCTCGGTGTCTCTAATCCACTTCTTTTTATCGCTCTTATTTAGACAGAGCTGACTGGGTGACATTTGAGTGAAAGTGACCCGAGAGATGCCTCAGGCTGTGTGTACGTGTGCACGGATGCATGTGTGTGTGTGTGTGTCAATGTATGGACATATGTGTGGGCTTTAGAGAGACAGGAGCCTGCAGATAAAGTGCTTGTGTGGTGACCGTGTCATGTAATTCCCCTTTAATACAGTCAGGTCTGATTCCAGAGATCCCACATCCACACAGGTCTCCTGAGACCCGCTGTCACTAGGAACCAGGAGCTCAGCTCTGACACAGCCGCTAAGATGAACTGCACACTCACCTCTGAATATGTAGATCTATATGTACATTCATGTTTGAGCTTCTTCTTTAATTTTTATCAAATTGTTTCAATGCAATCTTTTGGAATATATTTAATGCATTGCTTTTATGTATTTAATTTACATTTAATGTCAACTATGAACACGGAAAAGATGTTAAACAAAATATTTTTTATCTCAGTCAATAATATTGCCTATTTCATCATGAGGCAACTTTGATCATCAACTTTGCTGAATCCAGGACTTCCCAGCTATCTAGCCAGCTGTAATAGAGTATTTTGCAGCTAATGGTAGCAGGAGAAGACTTTTGCAGAAATTGAAGTAAAAACAAAAGCTTGTCAAGTTCTACAATTATTAAAATATACATTGGGTGTGTCCACCATAAGGTTGCACTATGTACATAAAAAATATAAATCTTAAATATAATTACATTGTCTTTGTACAGTGTAAGGGTTCAGATTAAAAACTTAAATAGTAAACTAAATGAACATGAATAAAACCTACATCAGGTAAAAATGCTGCTCATGAAGAGCAGGGAAAGAAGAAAGGTATTTCTTTTCTCATCCTTTTTTTTTTCTTGTTTTCAATAATGTTTTGGAATTGACTCGTGTAGATAGTTTAAAAAATGCAACGTTATAGAAATTAAAAAAAGCTAGTAAATTTGAGACATACAGTATATTAAATAAAGTGCTTAATACCCTTGTTTCATTATTATAGATCCTAGTTAACCATAAATTGTGAATTTAAGCAAAAAAAAAAAACTCCATCCTGTTACTTTTAATCCTGTTAATAATTGAACAGCAAAAAGAGCTTGGCTGATGTCCTTTAAAATAAACCTAGAAAGATTAGTATTTCTAGAAAATGAAGGCAAATATACTGAATTGTTTAAAAGTTTAATGAAATATATAAAACAAATAAAACAATTATTTACTAGTAACAATAATCCATTATTTTTTTCCACAGAGTAATTCTGATCCTGTAAGATTTTTTAAAGTGAAGTCCTTCCACAGAAACCAAGATACACATGTGATTCAATATTTCATATTTTATATTGCCATGTTCAAGCCTTACACAACATATTTGTGTGTTTATACTATTTGGTCGCATACGCTCATTACATTGGCCATGGCATCCTACATTCATAATCATCCATGACACTTCTCAACAGCCAAGCAGTCCCATAAGTCCAGGGATATTACATCTGCCCGCCTCATTTATCTTCCTCCAGCCATCTCAGCTCCGCTGTGTCCACACATCGGCAGACCAGCACACCTTTAATTACCAACATATCATAAAAAGTAAAGACAAGTCTGTGGGTCCTATAGGACCCTGGCTTTCTCTGTCCAATACATGGATACTTCCACAGGATAAATATGGATTTGGTTTTCACCAACTGACCAGCTTTTCCTTCTCCAGACATGTTGTCACAAACCATTGTGAAGCACTTTGGATGTTTCACTGGACATGAAATAGATGAATGGCAGCATTCTGTCCTTGAAACGTTAACACAGGGAGTCTTACCCTTGACAGTAACCAGCCTTGACCCAAGCTTTCTGAGAATGTTTTCAAAGTAGCTCAATAAAAGTCTTTGTTCAAATGAAAGGGCACATGGAACAAATCTTCTTTTCACTAGGGAAGAAAAATGTCTTTGGTAAGTACATTCTGAACTCTTGAAGGAGTAGGAAAGTCAAAAATAAAACGTATTCTGTTCAATCAGTGAGGTCTGACCTTCTTCCTTGTTTACTTGGGTTTATATAGAGAAAAGGATATTCTAAACTTTATCAAAAACATCATTAGACCCTAAAGGATATTGTTCGGGTATGAAGTACTGTTTGTACACACGCATTTACAAAATAGCTGAATTTACGGAAATTAAAACGTTTTAAACTTCAAATATAGCAACAATTATTCCTTCAAGCTTTGAAGCAAGATTCTCTTCTGAGATTAATGTAATTAACTGTAAGATCCGAGAATCTCATCATTCCTACATCAACACCAATAGTGTGTTTTTTTTAAAACATAACACATGTGGACTGCTTGTTTCACAAACAGACAGACATAAAAACAGAAATAAAAAAAGACATTGTTAAAGCAGTGCATGCCAGCTGACAATCCAGGCAATCCAGACTTGTCTTCATAAGCCTTGTATCTAATGTAGACTGTTGTCGATCTCTGATGGACATAAGCTTCCAAGCCGCACACTCTCCGCACTTTTAAACTGATACATAATTAACCCCTTTTTACTGGTAGACTGGTGTTTCAATCCTCCGGTGAAATGGAACTCAACTTTCAGGACATTTTCTACTTGAATAAACGAATGAATTATTTGATTGTTGCAGGTTTGATATTGAATCAGTCACGACACTGTTGACTTTCAGTGTGACATGTTTTTACCTCAGTTTGGACCTTACACAGAATTTATTACAGAAAAGATTATTTGCAGCACTTTGGTTAACAACTTAAAATAAATAAATAAATAATAAAAATACCTAACTTAATAAATAATTACAATTACATTTACATAAATAATTACATAAATACATTAAAAAGAAACATTAAACATTATTTATTAAAGTAAATAAATGTGAAAAGGACTTCAGAAATGTGTTTGATATCAGCATTTACCTTGAAGATGTATGTGTAAAAATAACTGGGTTCTTTTTATTTTTTACTTATTTTGCCAGTAGTCTACATCTAAAACCAAATAAAACTACAATAAAAAAAAGATTACAAATTCTTGATGCCCTGACAGTCTGTTTCATATATTAAATAACAAAGAAATTAAACTCTGACATAGACACATCAAAACAGGTGCAAATTCCATTTTTTGGGGTCTTTTGTTAAACAGAACTAAATAATATGTTATACAGATTTATTAATTTGCAAATGTACTGCACTTTTGTCATTTATAGTGTAACCTAAAAAGCACTGAAATTAAAAACTCAATTCAGAGCCCTGGTCTTTCAATAAATTTGACTAAATGTGATGATTAATTTTGTTTGTTTGTTGTTTTTAATTTTGCAAAAGACAACTAGTTGACCTCCTTTCTGAAATACAGGTTGACTGGTAAAAATTAATCATCATGCAACCCCTATTTCACACGCACACTGGCAGGCAGGCAGGCAGCTCTGTGTCACTGATGCTTGTTGACCTTCAAAACCTCTCCAGATTCTGTCTTAAGAACTGCTTGTTGTGTGCAGGGGTCAATAGAGGTGAATCGGTATTACCCAGAGCACCTTGCCATAAACCTTGTACCGACACCGGCGTCCTGCATTCCATCAGCGTGGCCGTGCACATCTGTGTCCTTTAACCTGAAATAGCATGTCGCTAAAATCTGCTCTACAAAGCAAATTCTAAAGCTAAAGCCGGTTGTTTTACACATTCTCTCGGCAGGGTACGGACAGGTCAGGGGATCTTTTTAAAATACATCACCGCAGAGTGGAGTGTGTGAAGTTTGACCTGGTTCCCTCCATTCTCTCCCTGTCCTATTTTCAATTATAGCACCTCTGCATGGTAGAAATGCATACCTGACGACATTGGGTTCTTGAAAATGGCACGCCTGACAGAACGTGATGAGGATAACTGCACCTCTGAGCAAATTACATGTTAGAGTAAGTGGAATTCCTTTGGCTGGTTATAACATGTCAAATAAAAGTCATGACTTTGCTTTTTTTTTTTTTCATTTTGGATTTGATCTTTAATCTAGCTAATTCCCACCATTAACTAATTCTCCACATGGCAGCTATCATTCTGGGAGGGTAAAAGCTAACACATGTTTCCGCTCACACATCTCACACATTACTGGAATTCGAATGGAAATGAAAATCTCCAGGGAGTAAGGCAAACATTTTGGACATTGTTCCACTCAGTCTGAGTCTATAGTATGGATGATGTTGCTAGCAATCAGAATAGAGCTTCTAGTACTGATCATGTTTTCCTCACACATGTTGTCTTTTATTAGCTACAGGTAGAAATAGTTGAGAGGTTGGCATCTCCCTGAGTAGCCTTCTCCCCCACAAAATACTAGCGTTCATCTCGTAATACTTCCTCTCCCTTTGTTCTTTTCTAGGAGAACGTGTAAGGAGGAGGTTTCCTCTGTTTTAATGTTCAGTACACTAAACACAAGAGAAATGCTTTGTTGTTTTTGTCTCATACCTTCCCCTTTCATTGTCAACAACATCGTTGTACTTGTTTTAACGTAGGCTCGTTGGGTTTGATCTTCTAAAGCAGCGTGTCTGGTAACTATGTGCTGCTATCAAAGACAACGCACTTACAAACGGAGGAGTCACAGAGGCAACAGAGTCGAGCAGATGGTTAACGGTAGAAGCAGGACGGTTTGGTCGTATGCTTTCCTGTAACTCGTATTTCATCACAATCCAACGAATCAAATAACATTTTACTTGCAAACTTGCATAAAACTGACATAATTACATCATCATATCATCATATTCCAGAAGCCGTCACCTGGGAAGACTTCACATCTTTTAGCTTTTAACTCATAACACTATCATATCACTAGAAGACATTACACTGGCACTTCAAACCTGTTATAAGACGGATATAAACACAATAATCCTGGATTTTCAAATATCATATGTTGTCAAAGGGTGTCGTCTAGGAAGAGATGTGAGTCAGGTATCACTCATTTATTTATTTATTTATTTCAATTATTTTATTAACCTTACACACCACTGACATTTTACTCTTACTCTGCGTAATGTGTTATCAGAATCACAATCAGAATGTGGAAAGAATGTTTTTTGGGTGATGGAGAAAAAAATGTGCACTACATTACAGTGAGACATACAAAATATAAACAAGGTATTTAAAATAGAAGACATAGATGGAAGTCAGAAGGTGTATAAATGTGCATATACATATTACGATGACGTACATCAGGTGATAATACTTGATATTAAGATTTTCAGTTACTCTGACTGTAAAACTATATACTCGTAATAAAGGTTTAAACTTTCTATCATAACACTGCTTTATGTATTTCACCATTTCACCATTATTTCACCAGTTATATATATTATAGTTTTAGTTATAGTCGACTATTTTATTTTATTTTATTTTATTTTATTTTATTTTATTTTATTTTGTTTTGTTTTATTTTATTAAATTAACTAATTGTATTAATTGATGTATTTACTTATTTACTTTTCTATTTCAACAACCACAACAACAACATCAAAAAACAACAATAGTATTAATAATAATAATAATAATAATAATAATAATAATAATAATAATAACAGCAATAACATAACAATTAGTAGTAGTAGTAGCAGTAGTAGTAGATGTAGTAGTAGTTGGGTATTACTAAAAACTTAATCACTACTTAATAGTGTACATGCACATACGATCAATTACATTGTCATTTATAATTATTAATTATCTTAGATACATAATTATCTATTAATGATGTGTTAATTGATTTTACTATAAAGCAGCTATATACGTAGCAGCTCATAACAGCACATGATCTTTTAGGATTTGTCTGTGATGTGATTCTTTTATGATGTTGAGTCATACAACTCTACCGTTACTAAAAGTATTATTGGATCGTTCCGCTTTGTTCATGGATTAATTCTGGTCAGAGTCATGAACCGTCTGGAGTTTACTGAAGGAACAATGAGTACGAGGCAGGAATACATCCTAGATGGGCCGCCAGTCCATGGCAGGGTGCCGTATACAGTACACTTGTTCACACTCCAGTCCATAGACTAGCAGGTGACAGAGAACTCAAAAGAGCCTACATGGACAAGGGAGAACATGAACACATGTACACAGTAACCTGAGTTTACAACTGAAGCTGGGATCTTGGAGAAGTGAGGGAGCAGCACTACCCCTGCATCACAGTGACACCATGGCGAATTATTTTCAAATTAATAAAGAAACGTCAAATAGAGAACTGCAATATAGGCTTGAATTGTTTATGAGATATGTGACCTAGGAAACTAAAAGTAAACAATAATGCACCAAGGATCCAAATAGTTATTGAAATATTGCACTGATGGGAACAATTTATCTAGTACACTAGGTGTTTGCTGATTGTGCACAAATTCACCCTTAATGCGTACATTATTGCTGGTGTTGTTTATCTGTCTAGCCTTTTCCACAGATAATATGTGTGTCTGTGTCATAATAAGGGTAGTGCGTCCTTCTAAATGCAGGGGTAGCATATTTCAGTTCACCCCCCCAAAAGACCAGAGATGGCAAAGACAAAGCATATAATAATTAAAGGGCTCAGACACAAAGCACAGGATGCACACACAAGGGGGGAGGCTGAAAAGTAGCTATCACACTGGCAGATAAATTCTACACACAATTATTCATCCACCGTTCATGACATGTAGATTAATGAGTTTGATAACCCAGGGCTTTCCAAAGAAATAGATTCAATTCTGTTGTCCCTCTGCCACCTTCCTCCACCATCCCTTATGACTTGCAAACAGCAATGCGCTCTGGCACACAGGGCAAAAAAAAACAAGAGCGAATTGATCGTTAATGCTGGCCACAGAGCAAGAACCACCAGCTCTGCTCCATCTCCTGCTCTCTGTGGGTCAGACACAGAAGACTGAATCTCAGTCTGAGAGGAGAGACTGATTTAGGTAGGGTGAAGAGAGGGATGAAGAGATAGAAAGAGAATCTAGGCCTAGGTGTGAGATGTCCCTGAGTACTGGAGGAATGAAGGACAGAAGCGTCGCTGCGTGGAAACACAGCCTTCCCTGAAGAGACGTAATGAATGAAAGCGAGATGTCTCACATATGGTCTTCATAGTGACCTTGAGAAGATGCTTGCAGGAGATCCACAGGGGAAATGTAGGGTCATGAGGGTACAAAACAGGCCTCTCACAGAGGTGGTCCCCTTTTAAAAATACATTTATTTCAGTGTTGGGTCTCTTTCAGTGTTGCAGCCTCTCATGGTGGTGGTTTATGGCATGTTTTCACAGATTTTTTTTTTCTCACCTGTTCAAGCACGGATCCTATTTTAGCACTGGTCTACTTCTGCATTTCAGCTTGTCATAGGTCTTTAAACGAGTGGCTAAAATATAGAGAATGAAAGAAACTTTGGTTATCTTGAGTCAGGAGCTGGCAGAGACAGCATCAAATCGGAGAGCGAGTTCGAGAAGCGAAAGATGTTATCCTGTTCCATCTATCACCACGCCACATGTCTGGATATCCTCCCCTGCTGTATTGACAGCTGTGGATTAAAAATGGTGCTGTGATCGGCGCCCCCTGTTGGCAGAATCAATCCAGACACATCGTTCTTCGCTTCCTCAGCTGTCCAAGTCGAGCACTTTCTATTGCTCTAGAGGAAAGACTGGAGGTAAGCACTATTCCCTTTTCCAGACAGAGGAAAGAGGGAGTGAGAGGTCTTTCTGACATCTATGGACCTCCTTGGAAGGGCAGAGGGAAATGTTTAACAGGCTTTGTTTTTCATTGGATGCATACCTTCACACCAACTGCTAGCAATATTCATGACACTAAACCTTGGATCAATGTTTAGAACCACAGAAGGCAAATGGTCCATGTAGAGTACAGTTATTTTGAATGCACTTGGTCTAGAAGAGGGAAAACGTAGGTGTTATTAGCCTTCTGATCTTAGCTAAAGAGGGTTTTGCTCTCTCAGCAGTGCTGAGGCTCGTTCACTGGACCTCATTCATCAAAGGCCTCTGGGAGGTATTGAGAGGCTCTGCTGTCTGAGAGCGGCCCGCTGTCAATGATTCTTACCTTTGTTTGTAATTGTCTCTGAGAAATCTTTAGCCCTGTAAAGCCCTCCTTACTCTCTCTCTCACTCTCTCTCTCTCTTTTTTCCTGGCCCATAGCACCTTTTCCTGACTCTCCTGAGACCAGTCAATGCAGTCAATGCATCTAAAACCTCAGATCAACCAAAGACTCAGAGAATCTGAGCAGGGGAACAGGATCCTATAAAGTAGCTTTGCTTGATCTCTACAGTGCTTCCTTTCTTTTTACTGACTTTAAAAGACCTGTTTTTAGGAATTTTAAGAATTATGCCTCTTTCTTACCTATCAGTCTGTTTTCTTACTTATTATCAAAGGTTTAACAATCAAAATTTAAGCTTTTTTTTTACTTTAATTAATTGTTGATGAAATTGTAATTAAAAATGAACTTTTACATAATGCAAACACATCACATTCACTCCTTTCTTGTTTTTTCAAACCTACTGACTTTATTAATCAGAAATATGAAACAAGCACCTTGTACAAATAATGAGTAAACAACTAAAACTGGGAAAGAGAGCTGATGCTAAAAATTCGATTAATAATTCATTAAATTATTTTTACATGAAATGTACCTTTAATTAATTCTTTTTGATGTTCTTCATTGCTGCACCTGATTTTGCCATTAGACCATAAAAGGGATATTTATTATTAGAAATGTAAAACCTTTATTATTGGTACGTTGGTAACCAAAGAATGTTCTAGCTTGTATTTCTAGATACAATATTCTTTCTCTTTTTTTTGCAGGTGGGTATTTTCCAGTACCCAGCCACTGTCACATAAGAGCCACCAACAGGGGCAGATAAACACAACTCCTCACTAAACTCCTATGAATGTCTAGTGTTGCTCTGACTGACATAGCCACCAATTTTACTTTATCAGACACACAATAATGTTCTATGATATTTCAAACTCCCAATAAATAAGTCAAAAGCTTCTCCGTTGCACCCTTGGGGAAGCCCCTATGAAGAAATGTAGTTTTGGACAATATGTTTTGTTCTGCACTCAGGTATGATCACATCAGGTCAATTATACCACGCAGAAAAGGTTTCAATTCAAACAGGATAAAAAGTACTGGAGCGCACTTTACACTGCTGATATTAACACATGCATCTCTCTCTCTCTTTCTCTCTCTCTCTCTCTATCTCACATACACACACACACACACATCATTTTAAACAGTAAAGTAAGGCTCATCCCAGTGAAAGGCCAACATCCTAAATAAAATGGAGTGGCATTAATATTTATGCCACTAAAGTGCCCACATAATCAGACAGAGAGATGTCAGATAGATGGCGTTTTTGTGGGATGAGTGTGTGAGTGATGCATGTACTCCCTCTCACACACCACCTTACATAAGCATTAACTTCCATTCCATCCTCCCTCCTTCATGCAAACACCTTTGACAGCTCCAAATCCCCCTACCTCCACCAGGCCCCCCCCGGGGGCCCCCGGCGCCGGGGGGCGGGCGCGGGGGCGCCGCGGGGGGGGGGGGGGGGGGGGGGGGGTG
>JAOTRN010000036.1:7300490-7313763 GCA_028566695.1 Bagroides melapterus
CTCTCTCTCTCTCTCTCTCTCTCTCGTCTTTTGCTTTTTCCTGTGCTACTACTTTTGTTTTTAATTGCGGATGAAGGACATAAATAAAAGAGGGAATGATTGGCACTGATCTGCACAAGGTGTCCACTTTTACAGGGGAACAGCTAAAAGCAACCTCATAATAAAGCTCTTATTGGATTAATATTAGGCACAGGGTGGGGTGGGGGTACAAGGATCCTCGATCAGTATTAGAGTGCACTCATAAATGGAATAGAGCAAGAGATTCATGCATGAGTTGAGCCCAATTATGGCTTTGGGGAAGAGCCAGTAAATTACATAGGATGGCACAGAGACTTCCTTGTGGAATTAGAAATGCAGGGCTATATTGAAGGAGAGAAAGGTGAAGGGAGTTTTAAAATTTGGGATTCTAAAAATGCTTGCTTCTCAGGTTTAAAGAAAAATAGGTTCGGAGAGAGTGGATTAGAATAAGATGCTGAAGTATATCTGGATTTTTATAGATAGTGAGGAGGCATTTCCATTCATCCATCCATTGATCCATCTTCCCTTCAGAAGATGTTCAGAAGCTTTCATTTCTCATATTAGAAAGAGCCATTAATTTTTTTTTTTTTACAATTTTGTTTTTTATTTTAATTTTAAAAACAAACTCTATTTCCATGTCAATCTACAGTAACAATCATTAAACCTGTTCCCATTTTTTCCGCCTTTATTAAAAAGGGTCACTCACTGGTCCTTTACAACACTGACAGATGAAAGTGATTACCTGTGAGGTTGACGTACACGGTTGTAAAAGCAGCTAAAGGCACAGCAGCAACATTCTGAGCGCGGACACGAAGCATAAAGTTGCGTGTGGTCTCGTAATCCAGAGGCTCGGCCACCAGGATGGAGGCAGAGCCGTCCTCTCGGTTGGGTGTCAGGTAGAAACGCACAGGCATGTTAGTCTCAGGTACCATGCCGTCCTCAAGGTTATAGGTCACTCTAGGGTCACCTAGTGGAGAGGTGGCTTTCACTGTCTAAACAACACGGGAAGAAAAATAATATAACTTTATTACACAGTCAAGGAAAAATCTAGGCAGGATTATTTTATTCATTTAGACAAATCCCATAAAAATCCCATCTTATTTTAAATATTCTAAATACCTAAAGTGTAATATAATTGCATCGAAGAATGTACATAGTACACTTTATGGACATTTAAAGACTTTTAACCCCCATCATGACAATGACATCATTTAATATTTTTTTTTTTTAAGTAAATAAATGCTAAAGGTGCTAAATACGCATTCTCAAGGGTACCTGCTGAATGACTATTATAACTGTCCTGTAAGTACAGTAATTCTCTCCCCTAGTTTCTTTATTAGGGTGATATGCACGCTCATCCTCTCTGATTTAAAGCGCAGAGAGAAACATGGGTGTCAACAGCAATCACAGCATTAAAGTCAGAGCGTAAAATTAGAACAAGACAAGCACTTTCATTCCTGATCTATTAAATATCCAGCAGGCCTCATTTCATTCTCTGCTAACAAGAAAATCTAGCATTTATACCGCTGATCAATTAAGTCTGAAACAGCAAATCTTTTTTTCTATACTTTTTTTTTTATAACGTTCAGCTATACTTTAAATAGCCTTAATAGCTTATGAAAGAATTGCAGAGGATACCGCAAATTAATTCTCAACGCACATTTAACTGAATGAATGAGAGAGAAAAAAATTAAACGGTCATGAATAATAAAGAGGCAGATATTGGCTGAGTCCAGCAGCGAGGGTACTGCAGTTCACTTTAAATAGCAGCGAGGGCAGAAGCAGTAACAGGAAGGTTGGTTCAGGACTAACACAGTCTCCAGAGACGCTAGCACCTACCTATTCTGAGATAACCAAAAAGAAAGCAGATACACTGTTTGAATCTGTTTGTGTGTGTGTGTGTGTGTGTGTGTGTGTGTGTGTGTGGGTGGGTGTGTGCAGTGATAGGTGTACAGTAGGTAGGGGCAAGATGATAACACTGCAGCTGTCTTGTCTTCAGTCTTGTCACTGAGTTACTGTAGATGGAAATAGATCCTTCTGTACACATTCAGTATATACGTGTGTGTGTGTATGTGGGAGTGTTTGTGTGTGTGTGTGTGTGTGTGTGAGAGAGAGAGAGAGAGAGAGATGTACAAAAATGGGAGGAAAACAAGCTAACTGACAGAAGTAGACAGCTCAGACTAGAGTGCCTAGGCATCAACTCCCAT
Source organism: Bagroides melapterus (assembly GCA_028566695.1). Lineage (NCBI taxonomy): Eukaryota > Metazoa > Chordata > Actinopteri > Siluriformes > Bagridae > Bagroides > Bagroides melapterus. Next base: position 7,302,716 of record JAOTRN010000036.1, read on the forward strand.
GCCAAATAAGTATCTCAGTTATAGGATCATTTCATCTAATCATCTGAGAGATGGAAAAATATATTAAATGCAGATCTTATGAGGTAGTGTTTAGAGCAAAATCGGAATCTTGTTGAGCTTTGAGCTTTAACCTGATCGGATTTGCCGTTTCACTGGTGGAATAAAACTCGATGTTGTCTTTACTGCTTCTTAACTCTGAGTGAGACGGAAGCTGTTTGTTTCCTTTGAATTTCTGGAATAACAAGCGAGTGTCACGTTCATCAGGCTGTCAGTGTGATCAGTAAAGTGTCAAAAAAATAAACAAATGAAGAAATAAAAACAGGCAGACCTGGATTATTATTCATTCTCATTATTCGTTATAGATTGTATAGGATTATATATTAAATATATTTTGATCTTTTTCCAAGAGACCCTTTTTCCTCCCCTGTTATTTCTGGCATGGCTCATGTTTCCTTCACCTCTTATGCTTTTGATATATCCCACTTCATAACCAATGGTGAGGATAAATCCTCTACTTCCCTCGTCACACATGACGCACGTCAACGATCAGTCCTTGAGGCTCTCCGTTAAACCACATCTAAGTTTCATCTTCGGCTGATAATTCAACAAAAATCAACCTAGATCCTATCTCAGTACCAGGTTTTAGCTTCATCACAACTCACACCCTCACCTTATTAACCCCATCTTTCCATGATCCAAAAAAAGGGATGAAGCTATCTTATCAAATGTCAAAGGAAATTTCTCAAAACCCTTGAATTATTGGACTTAAGTAGGTCTCAAGTAGAACCTATTTGCAGAACATATATTCTGCTCATATCCATCGTACATACATATAAAACAATAAACAATGTGTGTGTGTGTGATGGATTTCACATATTTGTCAAATATTGTAAAAATAGTATGAAATTTCCACTCGGAGCTAAATTTTCCCACCAGCTGATACACACGTCTTCAAATAATAAGTCACTTACTATTACTAGACAAATTTACATTTATATTAAGGATTACATTTACAGCATTTGACAGATGCCTTTATCCAGAGCAACTGACATTGATCCAATTTTTTAATTTATTTTTTTTAATACCCTTACTATGCAAATCCAGATGGCTTACTGTTACTACACAAGTCTGACTGAAGAGTTATACAGTACTTTGTGTGTTGCACTCTAGTCGTACTGGTTGTTTGTGTTTATTTGGAATATTTTCTGCCTTGCGATGTCACGTCTTCACAATTCACCTCTTGTCACAAACATGTCCATGTCTTGACATAATGCGTAAGCGATAAATAAACCTCGACTTGACTTGTGAACTGTTTCGACATTGCTTTGGCTCCTCTACGTGGCGTGTGGTGTGATGGATCCGTACCACGATGGGAGTGTCTCTGACAGTGTTCTCTGGTATGACAACTTCGTAGCTTTCCTTCTCCCATTGAGGTGGTTGGTTTTTCACATTAGTGATGGTGACAGCCAACTCAACAGAGCTACTCCGGTTCCCTCCATCCGTGGCTATGATCTCTCTGGTGATGTAGGTCCTCTGCAATCGAAATATCACAAAGCATTAAAGCCTCCTGTCTAGCATGATAATGAGCACACTCTAGACTAGTCCATAAAACGTTGTCCCGTCACTTATTTCTTGTGTATTCTCGAGTCCGTCGATCCGAGCATCGCTTCTATTAAAACACACACGCAGTCAGAGGCTAATGACAGAGCCGAGACGATGTTTAATGATAACCTGAAATGAATGTTTGCATTTGTAATGCTGTGAGCTCAGTAGACGGTGTGTGGGAGAGGTGAGCATGGAGAGAGCCTACTCCAATCCCCGTTGATGTGCCACTTTGACTCGTATTAAAAGAAGTGTGTGTGCTGTCTGATGTGATGACAGCCAAACAAATTCAGACTGACCTCCTCACACACACATACGCTTCATCATACACCCTTGGTAGTCATGGAAACTGTTCTAACTGAGACTGCTTCTCTGAGGGGCCTTCATATCAAACGATTTAATTTACTCTCTCACTGTCCCCATCCGCACGCACGCCTCCCACCCGCTCTTTCGCTACTTCCCTCCTGATCATCACATTTAAATAATTAGACTTGTTATTATTGGACTTAGACTCAAATAGCATTAATTAGATAGATTGATTAAAATGTAAAAGAGTTATAGTTAAAGGTGAGGGAGGTGAATTTTTGTTTCATACTAAAGCAGATAACAATATTAGAAAAAAAAAAAAAAAAAGAATAAAATATTACACGAACCACTAACAACGAATCAGATAAGGATGTGTCTTGGCTTGCCTGTTACTCGTAGGCTGTCAATTCTCAAGGCTCCATATCTTATAGCATTCTAGCCTAGACATGTGTTTTGGAGGTATGGTTTCAGAGGCACCAAACCTATTAAAAATATATTTCTTTGAGTTTCAAACGTAGCTGCGACCAAATCTGTTGCACAACTTTATTCACCCAACTTGTGTTTCCCGGCTGTAGAGTGCAGTCTGAGTGTGTTTGTTGCCACTTTTTTCCTTCTTTTGCGTATACATGATTGATATTTGCTTTTGCATTTTTAGTCATCGTCAAACAGCCACCGGTTGCCTGTTGCAGCAGATTGCATCTGGCCTTGATCTTCCGTGCGTGTTGCGTGTCTGACTGCTCGGCATCGATAGAGTTCAGCATCTGATCTCTTTCCCGCGTCTGTTATTTGCATCAAAGCCAGGGAAAGGCACCGAGGTGCCATCGTTCTGAGCAGTCTAAGGTTTCTCAGCGTCTAACATCCCAAAGAGTTCTTTAGTTAACTGTCTTATGTAAAATCCTACAACAGATTGTTTTTATGTCAGAAAGAAAATCCATTAACAGCTTCTTTAGAAAGATAAAATCCTTAATTATCCAAAGAACCCTTAAGGAGCCCATTTCTCTAAAAGTGCATCTTAAATAACCTCATGCTTTCCTTAATGGTGGGCAAACAATCTGGCTATTACAACCCAAACCCCAGCACCGTCTATACATTAAACTGAATCACTCTTTAAATCACTAGGTGCTGACAGAGTGGGATTTAAATCCACTATATTGGATTTCACCAACCTGGCTTATGTTTTCACACACATTCTAGCTAATAAATCTCACCAGTAGACAGGATGTTTGTTTAGAGATAAATGAGAACTCTGCTGGAGGGAAATGTTCAGGAACAATATGATAGAAGTGACACACTATACACTTTCCTGAAACCGAGCAAGTAAGACTTCCGTGTAGTTTTATTTTGATGATGATGCAAGCACACAGACGATACGATATCGTGTTCTGTGTCTGTCGGCATGTTGCGACAGAGTTGTGTAATTGTATATATTATCGAGGAGTGTGGTCATGCATGCTTGTCTGATATCCGATCAAATGAGCTGCTCTCATTTCCTATAAGCACAGTATCAGTTTCATAATTCCAACAACAACAACAACAACAAAAATTTCATGTTCCGTCTCCTTTTGAGCATCTAAAGGGCTCGTAAGCCAGAAGGGCTGTTGCTTGCTTTGTCTTCTGTATATTGGCAATAGTTAGTGAGTTAATTAATTTTGGTTGAGATTTTATTTATTCTACTAATTATGATGTTCCATGTGCAAGCTGTATGTTCTTATTTGTTGCAGTCTGTGAATAGAAAATTGATTTCGGTTCAAATAAATTCTATAAAATATTATAATACTATAATATAATGAATTATATTATACAGGGTTTTAGCTAACGTGCTTACTTACGTAAATACTCTTCCGAAATACGACTTGGAAATTTCTGTGCAGTGGTGGGGGCTCGTCCGGGATATTGCTCATCAGGTGAGTGACTTTCTTAAATTTATGTAGATGGCACTCCCTCCCTGGTGTGTATGTATTGCGCGCTGTTTTGTATTTCCAGCGCACGGAGATCTGTTGTTGTTATTTCTTTGTGTTTTACGGAAACAAAATTCCCACCTGGAAGTTACGGTGATGCTAATTGGATTCCGTTCGAGAAGGAACCAATCAGACGGCCGCTTGCGAGTGAACGATAGCAGGCACGTGTACATGACAGTTACTACTAACTACACCGCCATCATGGCGAGACATCTGATTCTCTTTAATGCCATTCTGGCTTAGATTTCACAATTTTTCGCTTCACCGCTTAGAAAATATACAGTATCAACATGGCCACTAAGGCATTTACTAAGACAAAAGGACTAAATCCTCCACCTATTAGGGAGTACATTACGCTCTCTCTCTCTCACACAAAGAAGAAGAGTACAATACTAAAAGCAAAAAAAAGTACGGTACTCAACTCTAAGCAATAATGAGGGTATCGTACTCATGAAAATGATCTAAACCCCTGATTATACTTTGACTTTTTGACCCAATGAATGTCTCTTTTCAGACTGTCTCTTTTCAGCATTGTCTGATTACTTGGTACATGCACAGAACATGAACAGATTTTAGTGTAGAAGAGCATGTATGATTCTATGAGAGAGAGAGAGAGAGAGAGAGAGAGAGAGAGAGAGAGGGAGGAAACATAAATATTTACACACAATTTCACTTAAATCCAAAACAAAGCTGATGTTTTGTTCTATTCTTTGTACTAAGAGATAATAATTTTAGAACAGATGAGCACACCAAAGTGGATCTGATAAAAATATCAAACACTCTCTAGCATCCACTTAAAATACTGCCTTCATTTTAGCATGAAAAAAAGTAACTAGACAAGAACAGGAAGACACTTGGCTTACACTCAACCAAATTAGCAATGTGCTGGCATTATACCAACAAATTACATCTGCATGAAAATAAACCCCATATGTAAAATGTCTTGTTGAAGCAGGGCACAGATAAGAGAGCAATCCATCTTTTCTCTAAACCTCATAGCTGTATATTTCTCTAACCGGAGATTTGTGTGTGCATGTATGTGTAAGATATTGGATACAGACCTGAGAGATGGGCTGGTTGACGTAAACCCAACCCGTCACAGGATTTACTCTCAGGTATTCTGGCTGATCTTTAGACATGGAATACGTGATAGCCGCGTTGGTGCTGTAGTCATCATCATGTGCAGCGACTCGTAAGAAACTGGTGCCAATCATGGTGTCCTCCCTCAAGAAGTCTGTGTGAATGGAGAACGGAATACAAATTATTTTAATCAGAAGCACAAGGAAAAGGTGTGTAGTTAAGAAGCACTATATTTGGATGTTCCATTCAAACTCTGTCAAACCACGAGGTCAAATAAAGTTCGCTCAAGATTAATTCAAAACATGCAGGTTAATCACAAATGGCAAAAGTAGAGGCTGAATTGGAATGAAGCAGAGCAAATTCTTACACTCATAGCGCAGATTCTCAAACTTCGGGCTGTTGTCATTCTCATCCAGTATGAGGATGTTGAGTTGACAGATGCCTATGAGCGGATCTGCTGCCTGATCCGTAGCTGTAACAGTCACTGCGTACTCCCTTTGTCGCTCCCTATCGAACTTTCTCGCAGTCATGATCACACCTACAGCAGCATAATGGAAAAACACAACGATGGCAACCAATTAAACTGACAAAGGATTATTGGCGAGTGACACAGAAACGGGATCTAAGAAGCCATTAATCCTTTCTGTATAACTGGTTTATTGCCTACACAAATCCAATATTTGCTTTTACCTCATAAGCTGTTAAACATTCTTTAGATTCTTAAATCATTTAAAATGTATTAATCTTCGGTAACTGCTTGATCCAGGTTAGGAAAGACTGAATAATAAGTGTTTCACAGATATTAAGGTATATAGGGATATGGGAAGAACATGTGAGACTCCAAACAGACAGAAACCTGATCGAATCGTGGACCGTGGAGCGTCGAGGTGGCATACAATCATTCATAATGTTTAAATTAAACTGAAACTACATTTATAAAATCCAGACACAGGAAACGGAACAAAATCTCCCTTTACGAACATTAATATTCCTTTTAACTGCAGTAAGACTCACCCAATTTAATTGGAACAAAGAAATTTCAAATGTCACACTTTTTTTTCGTTTCTTTCTCTTTTGTTTAAAAATGCTTCAGGACTGATGCACAATAAACGGTTACGTTTCATGAAGCATTTCATTTCATTAAAGATGTCGAGAGGAGTTGTTAAATGGCATCTTTTCTTTTCTTTTGAAAGCTGACACATTTTAAAAGGCTGTGATTAAAGGGAATTAGTGTGAACTCTGGAATTCATGAACATGCTTCAATGTGTGTGACTTCCAAGCGGTAGATAAAGGAGTATTAATGTACTCGTGGGAAAAAAAACGATTTCTTTCTAGTATTGTCAATGGTACATTTACATATATATTTTAATCGTGATTAAGCGCATTGTTATGAACAAACTTCAATAATGAATTTAAAAAAAAGTGCATTGTATTTTAAAAGTATTGCTATATAAATAAAAGTGAAATAATATTTGATTTGTAAATACTTAAAACAAATAAGCTGCTCTTTTTTACAGCAATATTCCCTTTACGTAGTAGCAGTTAAAATATTTCTTGTAAATCTCAACTTAAACATTAATGAAGTACATCTTTGCAGGGGTTAGAAATAACTTTGCTTCTATCAACTTCACCGTGTAGAAGAGACTTAAAATGAAATTGTCCATTTAAGAGTTCGGTATCTTTCTCCTTTTTACTGTCTCCGCTAGTTCTTTTCTGTTCAGATTCGTGTGAGCGCTGAAGCAGTCTTAGCCCCACCCCCAAATGCTCTCATTGGTTGAGATGCGTGATGACGACTATCCCAAACCGGTACTAATTAACATCCCACCCCTCCCCCTCATGGAGACCCATGATTTGTCTGTATGTGTATTCAGAGCCAGTGAGCAACGGACTTTCACAATAATAATAATAACAAGAATTAAAAGAAAACTGCATCAACTCGGGATAAAATAATTGTCAGCGTTAATTAATTAATGCATTTACGCGATAATACAGTGTTAACGTGCCCAGCCCTAATATTTATATCTAACGCTGGTATTTTATTAAAAGAACGCTATTAGCTTTCTAGAAAGCTCTAGCTAGTCTAGAATAATTTTGCCAGTACCTGTGTCAGGATCAATGTTGAAGGCTGGGACCATACTGTCTTTGTGCATGAATCCATACGTTACTTTTCCATTGGCTCCCTCATCAGCGTCTACAGCATGTACCTGCAGCACAAACGTCCCTGCCGGCTTATTTTCTGGAACAGACGCCATCTCCTTATACTGCTGACACTGGGACACAGACAAAGAGGTGGTACAATAAGTCATAAAAGAATCTGCACTAATGTGAAACTAGCTGGCATATAAAGAATACACAAGTAAAGAAAAACAAACAACACTCAAAAAGAGTGAGGAGTAATGCGACGGGAGTCGAGCAAGCAAAAAGAAAAAAGGGAAGCCTGGGTTTATGACTCAGTTCTGTTGAGATTTATCAGTGTTTTATAACTGAATAATCTGTGAATTAATTGAATCTTTCCAAATCCTCTGACACGGCTGGAATAAGACCTGATAATTTAGCCATGCTGGGCTGCATCTACACCTTTCTCATCTTCATCCGTGGGTGTGTGAAATACAACAGAAACAAAATCTGATATCCTCATCATCTTCACCTTAAATGAACCCAGAAACAGGTTCACTGCTAGATTGCTGGCATTTAATACTTCGGAAATAATTAATAAATGGCATTGATCTATTCTGTCCCCTTCTAATCTTTTAATAAAATAAATAAATAGAAAGCTTTCTGCTTTATTCTCTCAGCTCAGGTTGGTGAAAGCTCTCATGACAGCAGGATTGAAATAGAAAAGTCCAAAATCTGCGTCCACAACATAAAGTTTTATAGATAGTAAAGTCAATAAACTCCTGCCTTTTCCAGCCTCTTCCTAGCCCCTAACGCCCCCATCCACACACACACACACCCCACCCCATAATCCTTTTCTGAAAGCATCAGAAGATCGCTGCTAACAAAACCTGAATCCCACGGTGTGAGATTGGCTCCATCTCTGAGGAGTTCCACTATTACTGATGTTCTTGCACCCAGGAAAGATCTGGTTCTCATCCAAGAGCACACTCAAAAGGGGGTAAGCAGTAGAGGATGGAGGAAGAGGAGGAGACAAGAGCAATAACACAACATGAAGGCATTTTTCTCTCTCTCCTGCAGCTTCCCAGCATGCCCCATGGAGAGCAGAAAAGTCAGAAACCAACCAGAGAAAGAAAAAAAAAATGAGAGAAAGTTGGAGATAAAGAGAGTTGGTGAAAGAGAAAGAAACAGGATATTGCAAGAAACAGTTGGACTAGAAGAGAAGTAGAAGGAGAAGTAAGGATGGAGGAGGATGGGCTGAGTGAAGAGAAAAGAGCTGTCAGGCTGAGCAGTGGTGTGAAAGCTTTATTTCTCCTCCCTTCTGGATATTTTCCGCTTGGAAGTCTTCTGGTTGGGGATTGAGTACTGCGGCTCTGCCTCTTCAGGTCTCTTGCCGCAGCTCAGGAGGTGCAGAAACACGTCTCCCGCCTCTTCGAAAAAAGCAGGTTGACCTCTTTTTTAAAAGGGCTGACGCTAATTTACCTTACTTCTCACTGAGCCGAAGTCAAAAAGAACGTTTCGCAGGTGCAGAAGTAGTTCTGCAGCGTTAGCGCTCCCTGAAGAGCGTCTCCTCACCTCAGCACCCTCGTTTAATGCCACCTGAAACCCCTCATCTCATGTTAAATTGAGACTTCTTAGGCAGGTAAGCCCAAGATAATTTGGCAGATATTTCCCACCTAAATTAAAAAGAGATGATCTAGGGCTAGTGCAGATTGGCTGGATAATCACTTCTCTTGAGGATGGATGGACATGGAAGCTGCGATAAAGGAGTACTCGAAGGAAATGAAACAAGGATGGAAAAATCTGAGACAAAAACAGACCAAATGCTGTGGAAATGTACAATAGGGTCAATTATTCTTAGTCTGGAAATAATTCGCTCTTATTTTTATCAGCTTTTAAAATAAGTAAGCATCATACATTTTCATTTAGTAAGTCACATACGTTTGTTCTCATTGACCGAAATTCACGGCTCCATTCCAAATGCTTTCAGTTTAGCCTAGGGTGTAAAAATAAAATGTATACGTTTATAAATTCCTTACTTACAGACAAGCTACTAAAACGGCTGAATATTGAGAACAGTTAACTATAAAAAATTGAACGCTTAACCGTGAAAGATTACTAAACAGCTAAAAAACACTAAATCTAAGTGGGTTTTGTTTCACATCAGCACTTCGTGTTCCTAGTCATCGTTAAACACGTTTATTTCCTCATATCATCGCTTCACTAATCAGACCAGATGGACTAAATAAAATAAAAATAAAAAAACATCTGAAGTCTGTTACAACTCTTTCGTTTGAGCTGACTTCAGTAAGAAATTTTCCATCTGCTGAAATACTTGGTCCGGTCCTGGATGGCGGTCCACCGACTGACAACCACAGGCTTAATGGATCATATTGATTGAGTCAGTATCAAGTTACGAGAAAAAAAAAATTACTGGAAGAATGTTTCTTTATTAGGCTTTAAATCCAGTACCACAATCAAATTTCTAAATCGCTCGTCGTTTTTGATAAACGACAAAACGAAACTGTGAAGATTAATACTCGACTCCGATAGTATCAACTTAAACGTTCAGGCAAACGCTCAGTACCTTCTCGAAGATGGGCTTGTTGTTGTTGACGTCATCTACTCCCACAATGACCTGGGCCATGGATGATAGAGTCTGAGGTCCTCCAGAAGCGTTATCATCTGTAGCCGTTATGTTCAAGACGTATTCCACACCCTGCAATTTTGGTGGAGGATTGGAGCGAAGGCGTATCAGCCCTATGAGAAGGAGTCACGTGATTTTTAATACATAATCTCAAGTGGAACCTTGAAAAATTGCAAGTATTTCCTTCATATTTCTTAGTGCTCTCTGTGGTCAAATCTAACCTGGGGGACAGGAGTAAATTAGCAACAGCATGGCACAGTAATGCAATATACATTCAATCCAATCTGATCTAATGAAGATAAGATGCCTTTATAAACAACATCCAATAAACCTTCTCACGTTGAGCAATGAAATCCACTTGCATGTATTCATTTTGTAAACTTTTATCCTTAATTCCATTCCGGTATCTGAAACTAGTGTATCACAGCTTCTTTACTATATAAATATAACATCACTGTTATTTTAACATCTCTCTCTGTCTCTCTAGAATCTTTCCCAGTTTAGAGCTTAAGGGAAATGATCTTGTAGTATATATCTATAGAACTGACCCTCTTCTCCTTTCTTAAACAATTGCTTACAGTCAATGTACAGAGATGTGATCTTTATGTTAATGTGAGTAAGGCTAGTGAACTTTAGAACTCATAGAATATCTGCCAAACTTTGGAGAATTTTCTTGTAGTAATAAGTCAAGGCTATATATTGTAGGGTTTCATCAGTTCTACTTAAGGTTAAAGGCTGTCAGATGATGCAATGTTCCCAGGCCTCATAGGTGTTAAAAAAAAATCAGAGAAAACAATCCAATTAAGGTGAACCGGTGAAGCCTATGGGGTGGCACGATGGCACAGCAGGTAATGTTGACGTTACATAGCGGGGGATTTCTCTGGGTTCTTCCTCTTGACTCCCAAATGGATGTCAATACATTTATTTAGCTACTTGACCACAGTCTAGAACGAGTATGTGAAAATGCACGTGCATGATGTCGTACGATTCAGTGGTATCCGATCCAGAGTTATTCCCACATTGTGCCAGGTCTTCCCAGGATAGGCTCGTTTTCCCAAACACTACGTTCATTCATTAATTCGTTTTAAACAATTTACTACCACTACACACAGGTCAAAACGAATAAAAAATCATGCCATCTCTGATCGCCAACTTCTGATTTGAGAATTAAACACGCTGCAAAAAATGACTTTCTTACTTGCTGGTTTTGTCTCTTTTTTAGTACAAATATCTAAAAATTCCTAAATCAAGATGCATTTTCTTGATAAGCAAAATGACCTAAGAAATTAAGTCTAGTTTTTAGACAAAAAATATCAAATTTAAGTGAATTTATGCTTAAG